>VDFB02170591.1:0-124025 GCA_007258455.2 Sequoia sempervirens | reverse complement strand
ACATTGAGCAAGTATGTGGTACTACCAAATAAGGGACCTGACAAGGATGATGCAGTAGCACTCGAGCCATCACCAACATCACCAGAATGTGGCTGAGCTACTACAGAAGCATGCGAAACCAAAAGACCACTCAAAGAGTGAATAGTGTGGATAGTCTGTGTGGCCACATCCTACATAATATCTGGATGGTATACTGAAGGTGGCATTGGAAGGGGAGGAGGGGGAACATATGGGCGGGGTATTACTCTAACTTCCCCTGGTCTATCCTAGGGCATACCTCCACCAACGCTCTGGAATGGTTTAATGTCAAAGTAATTGACATGATGCCCTAACACAAACTCAACATATAATTTTTTAGTAAAGTAAAATGGTATATCCAACAGCAGCCTGGTTTCAAAAACCATACACCAACGCATCCAAAAATTTCTAAAGCAATGTCTCTATGAGTGCACCATTTGAGCAGTTTCGTTTTATTAACGCTAATCGGAAAACCAGTGCGAGGGTTAACAAATAAAGAGGCTATTTGGGCTTTGGTTATTCCAAGATCTTTCACATCATCATAGGACAATCCACATGCATAATATTCTCTCATGTTTTCTCGCCACGAATGAAAGGCATTATGTTGCAAGGAGAGGGTTTCTATATTTTTAATTATTTCATTCATTGTGTTTGACATCGAAGATAATCAAGGGACTCTTGTATAAACTTCAGAAATGCCCTTTAATTGTTGCAATTTTTCAGAAATTAATTCTTGAATTGATGGATGTGGAGGTGGTGGAGGTGGTGGTGGTGGAGGTGGTGGAGGTGGAGGAGGGGGAGGTGGTGGAATTGGTGCATTTTCATTGTCAGCAGCCATAATGCCTGATTCAATATAAAAAACAAATCAATCTAATTAGAATTAGACAATATAAAATGAAAATATTATAAAAAATACTCCCTAGTTTATAAAAAAAAAAATCTATAAAATTTCTAATTTTAATCCAAATACATAAAACACTATTTTAAGCCAAAATCCATTGCAAACATTTAAATTTTATCAAAATCCATGCTAAACTCAAAATTTTCATAAAAAATCTATCAAAACCACCCAACTATTTAGGTCCAACCTTTACTGGGAGAGTTATCAAACCAATTATAGGGAAGCCATAACCATCATGAGCTTTTAATCATGCTTTTGATTGTTCATAATCATCTGCATAAAGTTCATGTACATACAATAACTCTTTTTTGATCATATTCACTATGTACATGGGATCAATGAGTATTCCCCTTTTCGGGTTTCTACAAACTTGATATAAAGAAGACCATCGAGTGTAGTTATAGAAGAATCAATATATGTAAAAGAAATTTCAAACAAAATATTGGTTTTCCTTTATGATTTTGAATATTAATAATGTTTATAAAGATGGAAAAATCATTATCATCTTCTTCATTATCATTGTATTGAACAAAGTTTGTTGAATGAATTGGCAATGGGCTTGTAAATATTTGTAAGTATTGATTAGGTGAAAAAACCAATTTATTTCCTTTGTCATTAATAGGTCATCCAACTGGATTTGATTAGAATGAGTTCTTGCACTTGGTTATAAATATGCTTACATCTTTCCATATCATGTCGAGGTGTACAATGATATTGAAAAAATGTTTTTGCATTAAAGTTTGGTGGTAAAGGTTTAATTGTTTGAATATGACTAATTGGAGGAAGTTGAATCATATTCTTGTTTAACAATTGCAACATGATCACATGGAAAGAATCAAACAACTATGAAAATTTCCTATCTCATGGCCTAAATTTATATCTAGAGTTATGTTTACAGTAGTTACTTCTGTCTCAATATTATAAGCAGTTTGACATGAATGTTTATCAAGTAATGAATATTTTGTTTTTATTTTTAAATGATTGATAGTTTTTTTGAGGCATGACTTATATGATTGACCAATACGAGCCTATGAAGGGGTACCTTCATACCAACTAATCGATATTCGATAATCATGAAGGGTTATACAAAAATGTGTTAAGGATGGATATTTCATTAGCAATTTCTTATCTTGAATATTAGGTTGTAAGTTACCTATAAACACCCTTTGAATGTCAACATCTTGAAGACTATAGGAGAATTTCAAATAAAGGGATTAGTATCATTTCATAAAGTTTTTTATTTTCTCTTTAGGTCCTTGATTACAATGAACTAAATTTGTTAATGTAACTTGAGGACTGATGTTCACTTGAAAGTGTTGGAGGAAATCATTAATGAGTTGTGTAAAGGAGGTAATTGATTGTTTGACAATGAACAAAACCAATCCAAGGCCATATCTTTCAATGATCTAGAAAAGAGTTTCACTATGAGTGAATCTTCAAAAATAAAGTCTCTACACAAGGTAGTAAAAACTAACAAATGGTTATTAGGATATTTTTACCATTGTACTTTCCAAAGCGAGGTATTTCAATGTTTTGTAGTATAGGTGTATTTAAAATAGTGAACATTAATGAACTATGTGTAAGGTATTTTGGATGTTTACTATTGGTTTGATTTTGGTTTAAGTTTGAAATTTGTTGTTGTAATAATCTCATGCTTTAAATAAAAAAGTTGATTTATCACAAAATCATTGGGCCACATGTTGTGAGAGTTTTTCAAGTATGGTGAACTAGTATGGAGGAATGGTGGGATATTATATTTCATGTTTAGGAGGGGTGATGAATATGAAGGTGTTATAGGTGAAGGGACAAAACTATTATAATTTCCACTAGAAATTCCTAAGCTTGAGTTTAAACCATTGTTATATTCCATCATTGATGCTATGATTGGAGGTGTAAAGTTGGGAATAGAAGGCATTATTGTGGGAGAGGAAACTTATTTTCCAAAAGGATTTTGAGCATTAGTCAAAAATTTCGTGAAACTAGCTACCAAAGGAATATTAGAATCTACTATATTAGCTAGGCTACGTAACACTTCTATCCCTTCCTAATCATTTACCAACTTCCCAATGCTATCCAAAAGAGGGATTGCTTCTCCATCCAAAGGTTCAATGCTTAAGAATTGTTGAATTCATTGTAGGTCTTTATCCAATTATTCTAGATTATCATTGGGGACCTTAGAAATAACATATGCCAAGTCCACATAAATGTTAGGTTACAAAAAAGACATGGGTAATGTAGGACTAGGGAGGGAATATAAGATGGATTGGGTAGACATTATACGTTGAGTGAAAGAGTTATAAGAATCAAGCTCAACATTGGCTATGATTGCAACATAGGAAGCCATAAGTCTACAACTACATCTCATGTGGGTATTAGTGAAGTGACACAAGGTCATGAAGCTCATAAATTTTCTACAAGATTCAAAACAATTTAATGCTAATGCCTGATTAAATATAAAAACAAATCAATCTAATTAAAATCAGACAATATAAATGAAAATAGTATAAAAATACCCTAGTTTTTTTTAAAAATCCAACAAAAACCCTAGTTTTTAACAAAAATTAATAAAATTCTCTAATTTTTAATCCAAATACATAAAAAACACTATTTTTAAGTGAAAATCCATTGCAAACATTCAATTTTCATCAAAATCCATGCTAAATTCAACTTTTTCATAAAAAATCTACCAAAAAACCCTATTTTGAAAAAAATCAACTAAAATTAAACAAATCTAATTGAAAATTTGATTAGAGCAAATAAAAAATCAAGAATTTTACCTGTTGGAGATGGATTTCAAATCGGATATCTGATTTGCGCTTTCCACTGTGCGCCCGCCGCGGTTGAGCCGAATGCAAATGTGAAAATGAGTTTTGGTCGCCCGAAATTTTATATATATATATATGTCAACAAAATTGGATATCCGATTTGGATAGGATATCCGATTCTTAAATCTAAGTTTTTCCTCTACCTCGGTAGTCACCTGAGCCCCAAAAATTCAACTCACCATTTTCGCGTTTTTGAGTCGTAGAAACACGTATTTTTTTCTCCATTGCCACTTTTTGGCATACCATGATCCTGCACATGCCCTACCATTTTGTTAAATTCTAGGTTTCAAAACATTGGTTTTTTCCTCCAACTCCTACATGTGCACTCCAACCATCAACTTTGAATGTGCACACATGAAACACAGTGTTTTCCCCTTTCTCCAAACTAAAAACACACAAGTTATTCTGCCTTGAATTCTTGTGCCAGAAAAAAATCTCAAAAAATGACAACTCATACTCCAATTATTTGTATTGTCCAAATTGCATTCATACTATCTGTAAAATTCCAGGTTGGAAAATATTGGTTTTTCAAAATGTGCAACCCACAAAATGTTTTAAAACCCTTTACAAGTAACAACCCAATTAGTTACTCACCCCTCACCTCATTTTGGTATGTTTTGTGATTTTCTTGAGAGCCTTTTGTGAATTAGATAGTAAGAATGTAATGGGATTGGAAAATAATGAGTTTGAAGAAATCTGCAACCCACACAGCATTCTAAAACAACCCTCTAGATGTAACAACCCAATTGGTAAGCCGAGAAATCCTAGTTGACGCACCTATGTACATACAGTTGGTTAGAAACCCCTCACTTGAACTCACTTGGTCGTCTCCCTGCCTGCAACGTTCCCTTGCTCTCCAACAATTCGCTTTCAACCTGCAGAAGGAGAAAACGTAGAACACAAAGTGTTTTCCAAGAACAATACTTGTTAGAATCTAAAACACATGTCTTAATCATATCAATGCCCTTCCCACGCGCAGTGAACAAATAGATTTTTGCACAAGGAAAAAAATGCTAGCGTAATTTGACGCAATGAGACACCACCTTGCTTTCCTTGCTATGACATTTCCTTCCGTTTGTTGGTTCTGACACTTCTATCATCTATTTGGTGGGCCCTACACTACGCCGTCTCTTCATGTTATGTATGGTACCATGTATGTTGTTATGTATGTTTTCATGTGTTTTTGTATGTACATAGGTGTATTTTGTCGGGAGATTAGTTGTGTCCGTAGATGGTTTTACAACATTGTGTGGGTTGGAGGTTTCATTAGTCATGCACTCACCTCCCATGGTGTTTTCCAATGTGCAATCATTCAGAGTTTTAATGGTTGTTGGAAAACAGTGGGTGTTTATAAAACGTTCCCTTTCATTGCATTCCTACTGCCTAATTAACAAAATATTTTCAAGACGTTCCTGCCCATGCTCTCAACCATGTAACTTTGAATGTAGAGAATAAAATAAATGGTAAACGACATTGTGTTTTCCAAACAACAAATTATATTGTGCATTTATTTTTAAATGATATGACGAAATTGAATTTCAATTTTCTTCTGTAAGTAAGAGTTGCTATAAATTGTGCAGGTGAATGAACTTTAGTACATTGTTACTGTCTACAAACTTTAAGGTTTTCATTAGAAGAATGTTGTTCTCAGCTTTGAGAGTGTCCTTCTTATTAGAGAATGCAGATGTTCTGTTTTGAATATGTTGTTTATAAAATTTGTCTACCTTTTCACACAAGACTCTCATGTCTCTGTCGAACTGATTCTCTTTTGTGCACTGACATGGACTATTCTTCCTTATTTTCATGTTATGTATGTTTCTATGTATGTTTTTGTGTACGATTTTATTCATTTTTGTATTTGTATAGGTGTGTTTTGTTGGAAAAGTAGCTGCTATTTTTTGGGTCAATCAAGGTGATTGGAAAGGATATTGTTGACTTGTTAACCTTTGTTCTTGCAATGATCTGTATTTTTCAGTCGTCTATAGAAGTAATGGTTCAGTTTACAATATCATTGAACAATGGCTATGATACCGATATGTCATTTAGGTGTTCATTGAGATACACAAGATATAAACAGAAGTATGGTAGTAGTACGTGGTATCCTTGTTTTTTCTTCTATGTGCTTATTGATTATTGTAAGTTATGGCCTCTTTCATATGTTAGGAGAGATGATATTTTTATATATCCAAAATGAACGTTCAGTGCTTTACAATTCCTGCAAAATGGCAGAATGGAAGATATAATTGTTGATATATACTACTAGTGTTAGCGATAGGTTAAATTGGAAATTAAATTCCCAATGTACATTTTAATATGTTTGTGTATTGTTTGTGCAAGTTGGCATTTTTGCACTCACCACAACATATAAATTGTATATTGGTGAAATTTGGAATAAAAATAATTCTTTGTAGCACCAAATGTCTTTAATTTTCCAATTTAATCTATCGCTAGCAACACTTGTCTTCCTTTTAGGTGGTTGATATATTTGAGGAAAGAAAATTGAAGAAAAGAAGGGCAGGTGGATTGAGGATGGTTTTGGAGATGTGAAGCTTCTGCACTAAACACAAGTGATTCTAACTATCATAGCTTGAATTGCAAGTGTATGGGTCAGTTAAACTTCCAAAATTTATTCTACATTAAGAAGTTATGATATTTGTATAGATGAGATGCTTACTATGGCAAATGCAAAGAATTTCTGGTTGAATTTTTTTATTCTGCATAAATAGAAATAACTATGCATTTCATATGAAAACCATACATGCAAACAAATCATTTTATTTTTCCATCAATGAAAATGCTTTTTCTTTAACCAATAGTCGTTGAATGCTTCTCAAAAAATGTAGACAAAATGCAGCTATCTACATAAAAAAAAAACATAAACACACTTGCAACTCCATTTGAAAGGCCGCGTTGGTTCGGCTGCCTCCTACCTCCCTCCTCATGGCTGCCTATAACTCATTTCGTTGCTCGTGCCTCCCTCTCCAAAAAACTACAAAATGAAATGAACAAAATGGCAAACCAAAACAAAATAAAATATGGAAAAAAGTTAGGGTTTGTCGACTGTCGCACGTCCTTTTTTGGCATCCAACACGTGACAAAATCTATCAAGTATTTTTGTCTTTCCGTAAGTGTATTTTTGTCCACCGTGTGGGACAAGGGATGTCATATTATGTTATATACATATATAACATAGGTGCATTTTGTCGAGGAGTTAGCTTTCTCCAACTCCTAGAGAAAAAGGACCCATTTACACACAAGAACGCATGAAAACATACGTAACATACATAACATGAAGAGACGACGTAGTGCGAGGCCCCACAGATGGATGATAGAAGTGACAGAACCAACAACGGAAGGAAGCGTCATGGTTAATATGTAAGAAGTATTGTTATTGGAAAACACACTATGTTGAGAGTTTTCTCATTCTATAGGTTGAAAGCGAAAGGTTGGAGACCAATTGGGGGAGATGAAAAACCAATGGAATTGAGGTGAGGGGTTGGTAACTGATTGGGTTCTCACTTGTAAAGGGTTTTAAAACATTGTGTGGGTTGCAGATTTTGAAAAACCAGTATTTTGCAACCTAGAATTTTACACAACAGTATGAATATTCATCTCAAAAAAAAATTATTATTTAGACCATAGGAATGCAATGAAAGGAACTGTTTTTTAAAACCCAATGTTTTCCAGCATTGATTAAAATTATGTATGATTGCAGGTTGGAAAACACAGTGGGATGTGAGTGCATGATTTATGAAACCTTCAACCCACACAATGTTGTAAAACCTTGTATGGATACAACTAATCTCCCAACAAAACACACCTATGTACATACAAAAACGCATAGAAATATGCATAACATGAGGAGATGGCATTGTGTGGGGCCTGCCAAGGTGGATGATAAAAGTGATGAAATTGGTAGATGGGAGGAAACATCATGGCCAGGAAAGCGAGGAGGTGTCCTCTCGCATCAAATTGTGCTAGAATTTTTTTTCCTTGTGTGAGAAGCTATCTGTTCACTGCTAGAGGGAACAACGTTGATGTGATTAAGATATGTGTTTTAGATTGTAACAAGTACTATTCTTGGAAAACTCTCTGTGTTATGGGTTTTCTCATTCAGTAGGGAGTTGCAAGTCAGGGATATATAAGACTATCCAAATTCACCTGAGGGGTGAGTAACCAATTGGGTTGTTACTTGTAAAGGGTTTGAAAATAGTATTTGGGTTGTAGGGTTCATAATACCCAATGTTTTGGAACCTGCAATTACATAGACAGTATGAATGTAATGAAAATGTTTTGGTTGCTTACATTGTGAGAACCCAATTGGTTGGTGACACCTCAGTTGATTTTGGATACGTTTATGTATCCCCCACCGGTAATTATATTGATAGTTTGAATGTTTTTAGCAACCCTTACTTTCAACAAACATTCCATTTCAATATTGTCATACATTTGGAATAGAAAATGCACATAAGAGTTGCAGGATGGAAAACACACATGGTTGTGACTCACTACTAAATTCTTGTTCAATGAGCACTTTTTGTTATGTAGACTGTAACAAAACAATGTTTTGAAGTTCACCTTCATATTTTATGACAACCCTTACATTCAATGAACATTCCATTTCAATATATGTTCATATGTTTGGAACACAAAATGCACATAACAGTTGCAAGATGGAAAACACAGAGGGTTGTGACTCACTTCTCAATTCTTGTTCAATGACCACTTTCTGTTATGCAGACTGTGACAATAATCCTTTGGTTGTGTTTATAATGTGTAATCTATTTATGTTAATATAAATTATACCAGAAGGCAATGCCACCTGAAGTCTTATTGTTTATGGTAGCTTGCTTATAAATGAAAGACAAAAGTTGACATTTAAATTGTTTGAGGTTGACTATTTTTCTCATCAAGGATACTTTCAAATGAATAGTCGTATTAAATGCTATTTGTAACAGTAAAAATGGCATTTCACTATCTTCATCTAATTCTGAGAAAAAAAATGCTCACATTATTTGTAGTGTTGGAAAACACACTGTCTGGATAGTCAGTTATTTGCTTGTCAAAAGTTTTTATTTCCTACCCACTAAGAATGTAAGGAAGTCCAACTTAAAATTTTGTTTCTTATGATTCAAAAACTATATGCTTGCTTACAGGAGATGGTGCAATAAATTTTGGAACTTTAACTGTCCCGTAACACTTGCAACTTTTTTACATATTACAAGTAAGCATGAATGCATAGTTCCAAGGGGAAAGTCGAAGAAAGCAAGAGAAAGGGTAACATTGAAAATCTGCTTTTTAATGTGTATTTTGATATTTTGAATGAATTGTTTGCATGTATTTGAATTTTATGTGACATTTTACATTCTTGGCATTAGAGGGCAAGGATGGAGAAGGAAATGGTGGGCGCGAGCAAGTTAGTGTCCATTCAGGACAGGTAAATGTGCCTTGACAGGGCAGCAAGAAGAAAGGGTGCATGCAGAGGAGATCGTGCACTTTCCCTTTTAATGTATGCATTTGTGGTTGGTTGTAATATGTTCCGTTCCAGTCACTTTTTGCTTTGATTTTGGAGTGTCTTTGTGATTTCATTTAGAAAACATTTTTGTTACAAATATGTTGATTTTGATAGTATATTGGAAAACCCACTATCCCTAGTTCTTTTAAAGGAATAAAGTGGAAGAAAGGGTAATTTTGAAATCTGATTTTGAATGTGTATTTTCATAATTTGAATGAATTTGTTGCATGCATTTAAATTTTCTCGTGCACTTTCCCTACTAATTTTGAATTCGTTGCATGATCAAGTTAGTGTCCATTTGGGACAGGGAAATGTGCCTCCATTGGGCAACAAGAAGAAAGGGTGCCTGTCGAGGAGATCATGAAATTTCCCTTTTAATGTATGCATTTGTGGTTGGCTGTAATATGTGTGTCGTTCCAGTCTCTTCTTGCTCTGATTTTAGAGTGTCTTTGTTATTTCATTTAGAAATTTTCATTTATGTTATGAATATGCTAATTTTGACAGTATATTGCAAAACACACTATTCCTGGTTCTTTCAGAGGAATAAAGTGGAAGAAAGGGTAATTTTGAAATCTGATTTTGAATGTGTATTTTCATAATTTGAATGAATTCGTTGCATGCATTTGAATTTGATCATGCACTTTCCCTGCTAATTTTGAATTCATTATGCGAGCAAATTAGTGTCCATTTCAGACAGGAAAATGTGCCTCCACAGGGCAGGAAGAAGGGTGCCTGTGAAGGAGATCATGCACTTTCCCTTTTAAAGTATGCATTTATGGTTGGTTGAAATATGTGTCATTCCAGTCACTTTTTGCTCTGATTTTAGAGTGTCTTTGTGATTTCATTTAGAAATTTTCATTTTTGTTATGAATATGCTGATTTTGATAGTATATTGGAAAACACACTGTCCTTGGTTTTCTTAGAGGAATAAAGTGGAAGAAAGGGTAATTTTGAAATCTTCTTTTGAACGTCTATTGTCATAATTTGAATGAATTCATTGCATGCATTTGAATTTGATGTAATGTTAACATTCTTCACGTTGCAGGGCAAGGATGAACAAGGAAGTGGCGGGTGTGAAGAAATGTTGTTAATGAGATCGAGGCTTGATTTTATTGATTCTTGACACTAGCCTAGTCAATTTCTCAATTTCCTTCAACTTTATTGAAATAAGAGAAAAAATCAGGCCTCGATTATTAGCAATGTTTCTTGGTCTGTCTGAATTTGAATTGTATTTATCCTCCAGAGGCTCATATAAATGTGTTATGAAAGTTGTCTGCATTTTTAGATAAGACTTTCATCTTCCCCCTTACTGATTCTCTTTGTCTGCGCTTAGATCTAATGTCGCCTTTTCCTCGTTTCCATATCTTAATTGTTGAACATAGTCATTTATATTCATGGGTTTCTTACAGGCTAAAGGTGTTGAAAGTGCAATGGTCGAAGTAGAGGCTTCCCCAAACCCTACTGCAAGTGGAATTGCCTATAAGATTTTATCTGACCTGTGTTGGTATGGAGCCTGATCAGTCTCCAAGTGGGAGATTGTTGGTATGTGGCGCTGATCGTGCTATACTGTATAACCCATGGTATACTGTACACCCTGACCCCCTGTCCTTGCCGGGGTCTGAGGCCGGGTCGGGCCTCGGGCAGGGCTTTGGGGGCGGTAGCCCCTAAAAAGCGAGGGTTCGGGGGCGGCAACCCCCGAGAAAAATTTTCTTCCTAATTTTTCACGTGATCACCGAAAAAGGGAAAAATCCAATTTTGTAGAACCTGAAATTTGGAAGCTTCTAAGCTTGTTAAAAAGGGGTTCGGTTGGGTATTATAGTATGATGAAAAATGCGATTATTCGTAATATTGTAATAGGGTTTTTACTGGATAATAAAAGTATTGGATCGTTGCAGTTTGGTGGATGTAGCCCAAATTGGGTGAACCACGTTAAATTCTTTGTGTTATGATTTATTCTATGTATGTTTTAGTTTCTCCTTTTATTATATAAATCTGCATTTAATTATTAGATCTGCCATCTCTAACCCTAACAAGTGGTATCAGAGCGAGTTGTGTTTCGATTATCGTCTGTAGGAAAGTCTCAAAGCTAAGTGGGAGTCTCACGGTTGAGTGGGAGCAATGGCAGATGAGGGTATGAAGGTTGAGAAGTTTAATGGGCAGAACTATCAGTTATGGAAGATGCAAATGGAGGACTATCTCTATCAGAAGGATTTATGGCGGTCATTAGAAGGGAAAGCCAAGAAACCTGCAACAATGTCAGATGAGGACTGGGAGATCTTGGATAGAAAGGCTCTTGGCAGTATTCGTCTATGCCTAGCACAATCAATGGTGTTTAATATTACAACAACAAAGACAACTCAAGAGTTGATGGAAACCCTAGTGAAGTTATATGAAAAACCTTCTGCTTTGAATAAGGTATTTCTTATGAAGCGTTTATTTAATATGAAAATGGTAGAAGGTGGGTCAGTTACTAATCATTTAAATGAGTTTAATACAGTCACCAGTCAATTAACTTCTGTAAAAGTAAACTTTGATGAAGAAGTTAGGGCTCTTTTGATTCTATGTTCTTTTCCTGAAAGCTGGAATAGCTTGGTAATGGTTGTTAGCAATTTTGTTTCTGGTTCGAATACATTGAAGTTTGATGATGTTGGTGTTATTCTGAGCGAGGAAATTTGTAGGAAAAACTCAGGTGGAACATCCACATCATGTAGTGTTTTGAATGCAGAAAGTAGGGGCAGAACAAAGGAGAGAAGAAATAATTTTGGAAATCGTGGGAAGTCACGAGGAAAATAAAAGGACAAAAGGTCCCAATCCAGAGACAAGAGGGATTGTTGGTACTATGGTAAGCTGAGTCATTTGAAGAAAGATTGCTGGTCTCAGAAAAATAAAGATGAAGACAAAAAGGAAGGAAGCAAAGAGGCAAATGTGGTAAGTAATAAATTTGATGAGGATGCTATGATTCTTTCCCTTGATAATGTTGATGATTCTTGGGTGTTAGATTCAGGAGCTTCATTTCATGCTACCCCCCATAGAAGTTATTTTCTTGATTATGTCCAAGGGGATTTTGGGCTGGTTTATTTAGGAGATAACGAACCCTGTCAGATTGTTGGAAAGGGAAGAATCAAGATTAAGTTGCAGAATGGGAATCATTGGCTACTACGTGAGGTAAGGCATGTTCCAAAGTTAAGCAGAAATTTAATTTCAGCGGGGCAACTAGATGATGAAGGTTGTGTTGTTACATTTAGTGATAAAAATTGGAAGGTCACAAAGGGTGCCTTAGTAGTAGAAAAAGGTGTGAAAGTAGGCACCTTATATCTTTGTACAGGTCATACTGTTCCTTCTACTTTAATTGTTACGGAAAAGGGTCAATGTTCAGGAACAGTTGCTGCAGTTAAGCAGGTAGAAGATCATACAGTTGCTGTGGACTCTAAATCAGCACTGTGGCATAATAGACTTGGGCATATGAGTGCAAAAGGTATGAAAGTACTACATTCAAATAATGTTTACCGGTCTAAAATGTGTTAATATGGATTTCTGTGAAATTTGTGTGTATGGAAAACAAAAGAGAGTTTTCTCAAGGATGGGAAGCAAAAGAAAGATGAGAAATTGGAGCTTGTGCATACGGATGTATGGGGACCAGCTCAGGTATCTTCTCTCGGTGGCTCTCTGTATTATGTTACATTCATTAATGATACAACTAGAAAGGTATGGATTTATTTCCTTAGGAAAAAATCTGATGTATTTGAAACTTTCAAAAAATGGAGAAGCTTGGTTGAGAATGAGACGGGTAAAAAGATAAAATGTCTCAGATCTGATAATGGTGGTGAGTATTACAGTAAAGAGTTTGAAGATTATTGTTCCTCTAATGGTATTCGTAGGCAGAAAATGATTCCAAGGACTCCACAGGAAAATAGAGTGGTTGAGTGCATGAATAGGACAATAATGGAGCATGCATGGACTATGAGATTGCATGTTGGACTACCTTTAAAAATGTGGGCAGAGACTGTAAACATTGCTGTTTATTTAATCAACAAAGGTCCTTCTAATCCTCTGGCTTGTGGTATTCCAGAGGAAGCATGGAAAGGTAAGAAGGTGAGTTATTCTTTTCTTAAAACCTTCGGTTGTGAAGCATTTGCACATGTAGATTCTGAAAATAGAACCAAGCTTGATGCAAAATCAAAGAAATGTGTATTTGTTGGATATGGCATTGATGAATTTGGTTATAGGCTTTGGGATTTTGAAAATCAAAAATTGTGAGAAGCGGGGATGTCATATTCAATGAAAAAGTGTTGTACAAAGATCTATTCTTCAGCATGAGAAGAAAGAAAAAGATTATGTAGTGTTGGATGATATACTCCAAACAACAATGATGTTTCAGTGGTTCCTCATGCTGGGCAACAACAACAGCACCAAATACCACAAACTCCTGTTAGATGATCTTCAAGGTTAAGTAGACCTCCAGAAAGATTCTCTCCCTCTTTGTATACTAATTTGTTAACTGATGCTGGTGAACCAAAATATTATGATGAAGCTATCCAGGTGGATACCAAGGATCAGTGGGAGCATGGAATGGAAGAAGAAATGGACACCTTATTTGGAAAATAAAACAGAGATTTATACAGAGTTTCCTCACAATTAAAAGGCTTTACCAAACAAAATGGATTTATAGGCTAAAAGAGGAGGGATGGGAGTAAGAAAAGATTTAAAGCAGTTAGTTGTAAAGGGATTTACTGAAAAAGGTGTGATTTTGATGAGATTGTTTTTCTGTTGTTAAAATGACTTCTGTCGTATTGTTTTAAGTATTGTGGTACCTGTGAAGATTTGCATTTAGAACAGCTTGATGTTAAAACAACCTTTCTCCATGGTGATTTGGAAGAGGAAATATATATGGAACAACCACAAGGATTTGAAGTCAAAGGTAAGGAGAAACTAGTGTGCAGATTGAATAAAAGTTTATATGGCTTGAAGCAAGCACCTCGGCAATGGTATTTGAAATTTGATAGTTTTATGGCTGAACAAGGCTACAACAGGTGTAATTCTGACCATTGTGTTTATTTAAAGAGGTTGGATAATGATAGCTACATTATTTTGTGTTTATATGTTGATGATATGCTTGTAGTTGGGTCTAACATGGACCACATAAGAGAGTTGAAACAACAGTTAGCAAAGTATTTTGCTATGAAGGATTTGGGGGCAGCAAAACAAATCCTTGGTATGAAAATTTTTAGAGATAGGAAAAATAGAAAATTGTTTTTATCTCAGGCTAATTATGTTGAAAAGGTGTCGCAGAGATTTCATATGGAGAATGCAAAAGTTGTCAGCACACCTTTTCCTATTCATGTTAAATTGACTAAGGATATGTGTCCAAAGACACAAGAGGAGGAAGAAAAAATGTCCAAGGTACCATATGCTTCAGCTGTAGGCAGTCTAATGTATGCCATGGTATGCACAAGACCAGATATTGCCCATGCTGTAGGAGTTGTTAGCAGGTATTTGAGTCATCCCAGAGTTGAGCATTGGAATGCAGTAAAATGGATTATCAGGTATTCAAGAGGTACATCCAATAATTATTTATGTTTTGGGGGCTCTAATATTGATTTAAAAGGCTATGTTGACTCAGATTTAGAAGGGGATATAGATACCAGGTGGAGTACCACAAGTTATGTATTTATAGTTGGTGGGACATCAGTGAGTTGGATTTCTCGATTGCAGAAGGTGGTTGCTTTATCCACCACAGAGGCAGAGTATGTTGCTGCAACAGAGGCGGCAAAGGAGATGATATGGCTACAACTTTTCATGGATGAGTTTGGAAAACAACAGGCTGGAAATTACTTGTTTACAGATAGCCATAGTGTTATACATCTTGCAAAGAATTCTGCTCTGCATTCTAAAACAAAACACATCCAATTGAGATATCATTTCATTCGGTCAATGTTGGAGGATGGACAGGTTAAGCTAGACAAGATACATACAGAGGTCAATATAGCAGATATGTTTATGAAGGCGGTGAAAAGGGAGAAGCTGAGCTCCTCTTCAGCTTCGGTTGGTCTTCAAGGTTGAATTCAAGTATAATAGAGCAGCAGGGTCCAAGGTACTTATTTCTAGTGGGAGTTGTAATTGCAGCAGTGTTGTCTAGGATCAGTCTCCAAGTGGGAGATTGTGTTGGTATGGAGCCTGATCAGTCTCCAAGTGGGAGATTGTTGGTATGTGGTGACTGATCATGCTATACTATATAGCCCATGGTATATGTACACCCTGGCCCCCTATCCTTGTCGGGGTCCAGGGCCAGGCCGGGCCCAAGGCGGGGGTTCAAGGGCGGCAGCCCCCAAGAAAAATTTTCTTCCTACTTTTTTGCGTGATCACCGAAAAAGGGAAAAATCAATGAAAAAGGAAAAATCTGATTTTGTAGAACCCAAAATCTGGAAGCTTCTAAGCTTGTTAAAAAGGGGTTCGGTTGGGTATTATAGTATGATGAAAAATGTGATTATTTGCAAGATTGTAATAGGTTTTTTACTAGATAATAAAAGTATTGGATGGCTGTGGTTTGGTGGATGTAGCCCAGATTGGGTGAACCACGTTAAATTCTTTGTGTTATGATTTATTCTATGTATGTTTTAGTTTCTCCTTTTATTATATAAATCTGCATTTAATTGTTAGATCTGCCATCTCTAACCCTAACATGATCGTCTCCTCAATTGCACATAAATAGGCACTGTAGGAGAGGATGACAAAGGCTGACAATATTCATTTTCCATTCGGTCTTTGATCGTGTAATTATTGAACAATTATGTTGTGGAATTACATTTTCTTTGATCATGTAATTATTGATCAATTATTCTGTGGAAGTACAATACTTTGGTATGTTTGAAGACTACGGTCTTCTGCCAATAGTGGTATTGTCTGATTGTTAATTTGTATTGGTAATCTTTCCATGAAGGTTCCAATCCCTTTCAGGTTTAGGGGATGAGGTCCCCTGTTTGTGACCTCACCGGTTCATAGCTCTGGGTCAAAAGCATTTACTCTTAATTTAAAAAAATGTAAGACAATGTTCTTGCAGATTTCATGTAAAATTTAATTCTAAAGAGTGTCAAATGCCATCAAATAATGGTAGGAAATGCCACCTCATGTCTTATTATTTATGTCAAACTTACAAATCCATGTAACATGCAACTAGCACTTTTTGTTTTGCAGACTGTAACAAAACAATGTATTCAAGTTGAGCTTCATATTTTTTGAAAAAACCCTACTTTCAGTAGAACACTCCATTTGAATATCTGTAGATATGTTTTGAACATAAAATACACATATTAGTTACACAATGGAAAACAAACTGGGTTCTGTGAAGTAGTTGCAGGATGGGAAAACATAGTGGCTTGTGACTCACTTCTCCTGTCTTGTTCAATGAGCGGTTTCTTTTATGCAAACTATAACAAAACACTGTTTTCAACTTCACCATCCTATTTATAAAAAACCCTTTTTGTTTGGAACAGAAAAATGCACATATTAGTTGCACGATGGAAAATACATTGGGTTCTGAGAAGTAGTTGCAGGATGGGAAAACACAGTGGCTTTTGACTCACTTCTCCTGTCTTGTTCAATGAGCGGTTTCTTTTATGCAAACTATAACCAAACACTTTTTTCAACTTCGCCATCCTATTTTTAAAAAACCCTTTTTGTTTGGAACAAAAAATGCACAGATTAGTTGAACGATAGAAAACACACTGGGTTTTGAGAAGTAGTTGCAAGATGGGAAAACACAATGGATTTTGACTCACTTCTCTTGTCTTGTTCAATGAGTGGTTTCTTTTATGAAAATTGTAACAAAACACTGTTTTCAACTTCAACATCCTATTTTTAAAAACCTTTTTTGTTTGGAACAGAAAAATGCACATATTAGTTGCACGATGGAAAACAGACTGGGTTCTGAGAAGTAGTTGCACGATGGGAAAACACAGTGGCTTCTGGCTCACTTCTCCTATCTTGTTCAATGGGGGATTTCTTTTATGTAAGACTGTTACAAAACAATTTTTTCAACTTCACCTTCATATTTTTAAAAAAACCATTACTTTCAGCAAACCACTCCATTTGAATATATATTTTTTATGTTTCGAACACAAAATGTGCATGTTAGGTGCACGATGGGAAACACACTAGGTTTTGACAAGTACTTCCATAATGTGAAACACAGTGGGTTGAGAATCACATCTCGTGTCTTGTTGAATGAGCGGTTTCTT
This sequence comes from Sequoia sempervirens, assembly GCA_007258455.2. Lineage (NCBI taxonomy): Eukaryota > Viridiplantae > Streptophyta > Pinopsida > Cupressales > Cupressaceae > Sequoia > Sequoia sempervirens. The sequence continues at coordinate 106,532 of VDFB02170591.1, read as the reverse complement.
TTATGCAAATTGTAACAAAACACTGTTTTCAACTTCGGCTCTCTATTTTTAAAAACCCTTTACTTTCAGCAAAACACTCTATTCGAATATATGTTCATATGTTTAGAACAAAAAAATGCACATATTATTTGCACAGTGGGAAACACACTGGGTTGTGAGAAGTAGTTGCACGATGGGAAACATAGTGGCTTCTGACTCGCTTCTTGTGTCTTTTTCAATGAGTGCTTTCTTTTATGCAGACTGTAATGAAACACTGTTTTCAACTTCACCTTCGTATTTTATAAAAACACCCTTACTTTCATCAAAACACTCCATTTGAATATCTGCTCATATGTTTCCAACACAAAATGAACATATTAGTTGCACGATGGGAAACACAGTGGGTTCTCAAAAGTATTTGCAAGATGGGAAACATAGTGGGTTGTGAATCACTTCTCAAGTCTTGTTCAATTAGCGATTTCTTTTACGCAAACTATAAGAAAACACTGTTTTCAACTTTGCCTTCCTATTTTTTAAACCCCCTTACTTTCAACAAAACAGTCCATTCGAATATCTGTTCATATGTTTGGAACAGAAATATGCACATATTAGTTGCATGATGGAAAACACATTGGGTTCTAAGAAGTAGTTGCAGGATGGAAAACACAGTGTGTTGAGAATCACTTCTCAAGTCTTCTTCAATTGGCGGTTTCTTTTATGTGAACTCTAAAAAAACACTATTCTCAACTTCGCCTTCCTATTTTTTTAAAACCATTACTTTTAGCAAAACACTCCATTCGAATATCTATTCATATGTTTCCAACACAAAATGCACATATTAGTTGCATGATGGGATACACACTAGCTTGTGACTCACTTCTCAAGTTCTAGTGGGAGCCTTCCTATTTGTTATGTATCCACTACCGCATTACACAAATTCCCTCATCCACCAACCTCGAATGTAGCTATTGGTGTGGCATCTTTAACTTTTATCAATTGTACAACAAGACCTTTCACTTTTGACCTATCAGTTGTGCGAGAACACCTTCCATTGTCTTTGTTTTATGAAATTCCTGTCTTTTAGATTGCAGCTCTCTCTGAACAACATTAATCTCCTCTTCTTTTCACCGTGATAGCTTCTTCTTATGTTTTAATTCCTTTTCTAAGTGGTTAATTTTAGTGTTCACTTGTTCTGCTCCAGTTTGAGCATTTCCAGCTATTGTTTTTGTAGTGTGTTTATGATTAGAGTATGCAGATGTTTCTTTTTGCAACCTCGTTAGGGATATTTTTTTCCTCTTTGGATAAGATTTGCATGGCTCCACCCAACTGATTCTCTTTTTTTGCACTTAGATATGATATTTACTTTTCCTTTTCATCCATTTCTAATTGTATTTGTTCCATGGAATTGCTAACTTCAACAATGCTTTCCTTCATTTGTTCAACTCCACTTATAGCATCATCTCTCTCTCTTTCTCTACTTGCATAAATTCATATGCAATGAAAAAAAGCACGTGCAATATTTGCAAGGGGAAAATGGAAATGCAGAAGGCGATTAACTCTAAAGGTTTTCTAATACATACAAATTTGTGCAAGTAGAGAAAGAGAGAGAGGTGTTGCAGAAAGTGGGATTGGACAAATGAAGGAGAGCATTCTTGAAGTTACCAATTGCATGGAACAAATACAATTAGAAATGGATGAAAAGGAAAAGGAAATATCAAATCTAAGTGCACAAAAAGACAATCAGTTGGGTGGACGCATGAAAGTCTTATCTGAAGAGGAAGACAAGCTCCCTAACAAGGTTGTGAAAAGAAACATCTGCATACTCTAATCATAAAAAAACTACAAAAAAATAGGTGGAAATGCTTAAAGTGGAGCAGAACAAGCGAACACTAAAATTAACCACTTAGAAAAGGAATTAAAACACAAGAAGAAGTTGTCACGGTGAAAAGAAGAGGAGCTTAATGTTGTTCGAAGAGAGCTGCAATCTAAAGGACAAGAATTTCATAAAACAAAGACAACAATGGAAGGTGTTCTCACATAACTGATAGGTCAAAAGTGAAAATTCTTGTTGCATAACTGATAAAAGTTAAAGATGCCACACCAATAGCTACATTTGAGGTTGGTGGATGAGGGAATTTGTGTAATGCGGTAGTGGATACAGAACAAACAGGAAAGCTCCCACTTGAAATAGGATATCTACATACAGGAGTAACAATTATCCCTTTAAATAAAATCCAATCCCATACCATTTCCTCCACAACTCAACAATCACCAGCCAAATTGTTCAGCATTGGAAATGCAAGGCTGCCACTATCTCTTGTTGCATATGGAGATGGAATTGAACCACCCATGCCATTTTTATTTCGTAGTGCATGAGTTTGTAGCAATTCAAATGCTATAAAGGGGATGTTTTATCACAAACCATAAACTCTTTAACATACTAAAACATTCGACTTTACTGAGTCACAACCCACTTTGTTTTCCATCATACAACTGTTTTGTGCATTGGTCCTTATCATATGCATTAGCATTTGGATTTTTTCATTATCATGATCTTGCATACTTATCATTTTCATACTGCATGCATGACTGCTTGTGCTTTATCTTAAATCTTGTATCTTGTCTCCATCAATATCATTATCTTTTTTGTATCTTTTCTTTTGTTGTCACATTCTGAGGAAGCCTAAGGATCTCTACACCTTGTTGTGTACGAAGGAGAGTGAGGAATCGGGCATGAGTTTTTCTTATGTGTATGTATCAAGTTAGACTGCCTTCTGATGATTACAAAAAGCATAACCAATAACAAAGGGGGAATCGGTCCACTCTATGATGAAAGAAATGATCACTTCCTAGCCTTTCCATTCCATTCATTTCTGTATCCTTTCCTCCCATATCAAAAAAAATTCATAAACCATTTATATTCTTTCCTTACATCACATCACTGCATTGCATTCCTTTCTTGTTTGGATCCACCTAGGTCATTCATATTTCTATATCTTGCATTTCATTTTCTACCTACAATTCAAAAATGATGAATGAATAGCATTTCCATTCCATTCATTTGCCTATCTAGCCTTTCATATCCTTTCCACCCATATCGAATACTTTTAGTAAGCCATTTATATGCCTTGCTTGCATCTAATCAATGTGTTGCATTCCTTTCTTTGTTGCACCCATGTAGGTCATACATATTTGTAAATATCGCATATCTTTATCTATGTACACCTCAAACATACCTTCCTATATCATAACAACATTCACACCATGCCATACAAAGAACAATATGAAGGAAGTATCAAGGTTATGCAATCAAAGACTGAAGGCTTGTAAGATAGATATCATAACATAAAGTTGAATTGAAGGGTTTTTTAAAGGAATTATTATTTTTTGCTTAAGTTTTTATGTTTCCTTTTGTTTTGGTTGTCGGTTGTTGAGAAGAAATAAAATCTTGTTGTTATCCTTCATATTCTTTGTTATTGTTTGATGTAAATCTGTGAAACCCTCTTTGGACCCTTCTTATGAGTAGTTGACTTGGTTGTCATTAGTTTCTTCTAATCGAGCTCTTTAAACAAGTAATGATACAGCTAAAAGGTTTACAAAATAGTTGCATCATGGAAAACACATTGGGTTGTTGGTCACTTGTTATTTTTCTACAGAGTGTAAGAAAAGAATGTTTTTAAGTTCATCTTCTTGTTTTATGACAACCCTTAGTTTTAGCAAAATAGTCCATTTCATTATTTTTTCATAAGTTTCCAACACAAAATTTACAAAATAGTTGCATCATGGAAAACACACTGGGTTGTGGTTCACTTCTTATTTTTCTACATAGTGTAATAAAATAATGGTTTGAAGTTCACCTTCTAGTTTTATGACAACCCTTACTTTCAGCAAAACAATCCATTTCAATATCTATTCATATGTTCACCTTCTTGTTGCTTGAAGGAAATGGTGTGCTAATTTCATAAAAGACCCCCAAAACCAATCAAAACAACTTTGAAAGGAAGCTAGAACATATGATTAGTGTTCCAGATGCAAATCACTTCAATGGAAATGTGTAGGGAACCATACCAGGTCTGCAAACTCATAATTTAGTAGAAAATAACAAGAAACGTAAGAAATTTTATTTAGTTTCTTCTCTAAAGCCTTGGAAAAGCTCCTCCAATGCATTCACCACATATTTATACCTCAAATTAAAGCTTTGAATTCCTAAAACTGCTTGTACAACCAACTGACCCTTGGCATTCGATGATTTTACATTTTTTGCATTTTTACAAAATTGTCTTGACAACATTTTACCAAATTTGCAGCATTTCTCCTAATAACCACATAATGACTGAAAACCACAAAAAAACATTATAAAAGGGCCTCACATGGCCTTATTGAATATTATTATGACTCTATCTTGTTAGTTTTATGATTAGATGTAATGCACAAAAAAATTAATTCAAAAATCAACACAAGAACACAACAGATACCCTGGGAAAACCCTCCACTTGAGGGAGAAAAACCTAGCAACAAATATATCTCTTAAATATATAAACAATGGCAACAAAAATATTTACAATGAGGCCTATCACAAGGCCAATATTCAGCACCAACAATGGCTGTAACAACAGATAACAATCTGCCCTTCCTTGAACACAAATCTGCACTTGAAGTAATTCACAATCTACTTCTAGAAGAATTCACACTCTTCTCTTGAACAATCACACTTGAATCTTGAAGAATTCACACTTGTAAGAAGGAAGGAAATGAACTTGCTTGATGATGAAATGAGGGAGAATGAACTTCTATATATACATTGTTGAAAGGGAGGTCGCACCTCTTCAAGAAGTAGGTTGGCCACCAAAAGAAAAATATAATTCCAAATAATAGCTAGGTCGGCCACCAAAGAAAACATAATTACAAATAAATATCGATTACAAGGAAGGTCAGCCATCTTTAGAGATTAAATTTTTCCATTTATGTCTTCATTCGAGGCTGGAAGAATTGAGCCTGAAGTTGCTAAACATCAACATATCTACCTATCTAGACTCTTTTCATCAAATTGAGCAACAAGTTGCTCTGCACCAACATTGCAGCTCTCTCCGAACAACATAAATGTCCTCTTCTTTTAACCATGAAAAGCTTGTTCTTGTGTTTAAATTCCTTTTCTAAGTGGTTAATTACTGTATTTCAATATGGACATTTGAAGGTGAAGAACATCAGACATATGCAATGCAATATCACAAGTACACTTAACAAGGTATAAACAAGCAAGAAATTTTGAGTAGATAAAGGTCATGAACATTGAACCAATAGTAGGACACTCACCACAACATTTAAGTATACCTATGGTGAACATTCTCTTTTCCATTATCAATTTTATTCCCAATTTCATCCATGAAGAACTTCGTCAACCTGTAGATCCTGTTGGTAGCCATAACTTTGATCCATGATTTCCATTTCTTTCATCAATGAATTCGATATCTCTGATCCATCAAGAACTTCATCAACCTGTGCATCCATGAATTCTATATCTTTGATTGGCTATTTTGAGCATGATGACCTTCATCAAGAACGAGGAGGCTTGGGTTGTCTAAAAGTAGGTTTCCAACATGCTTTGCCTCTTTGGGAAGGCTCAGATTTGTGTCACAAGTTAGGCATAGAAAAATATTGTGGCCAATAAGAAGCATGCTTTTTCTTCTATGCCAGTCAGGAAGCATCACCAAACATGTCAATTTTTTCAATTTTTTTCCCATGATCTGGTTGGTCTTAGCCAGTTTTATAATCTCGTCATATTCACACTTGGAATGAATTTGATTCGCAAAGGTTGTTGATCTATTTAGCATGTAAACTACAATGTCAATACTCCACTTCTTGGACTCTCTTTCCCAAGGGAAAAGCATGTTTTTTGGAGCAATAATCAAAGGCCTGCTTAAGCCCTTACAAAAATCTTATAAGCAGGCCTTTGATTATTGCTCCAAAAAACATGCTTTTCCCTTGGGAAAGTGAGTTCAAGAAGTGGAATATTGACATTCCAGTTTACATGCTAAATAGATCAATGACCTTTGTGAATGAAATTCATTCCAACTGTGAATATGAAGAAATTATTAAACCGGATAAGAGCAACTAGATCATGGGAAAAAAATTGAAAAATATGAGGTATTCGGTGATGCTTTGTGAGTGGCATAGAAGAAAAAGTGTGCTTGTTATTGGCTACAATATTTTTGTATACCTAAATTTTGAGAAAAATCTGAGCCTTCGTGAAGAGGCTAAACATATTGGAAACCTTCTTTTACAGAGCCCTACCCTCCTCGTTCTTGATCAAGGTCATCAAACTCGAAATAGCTAATCAAATAAATTGAATTCATGCAAAAAAGGTTAATTGAAAACTGCACATTATAGTGTGAAGAAATCTTTTCCACAATAACTTGAAAAATATTTTCACCACATGTTATCTGGTAAGGCCCAATTTTTTCAATTGCTGCTTGGCTAATAAAAAACTAAAATCTATCCTCGACGCTTGCTCAAGTTATTGCTAACAATAGGATCTACATGTTGAGGAAATTCTTCATGGATGAAATTGGGAATAAGATTGATAATGGAAAAGAGAGTGTTAAGCATAGGTTTATTTAAATGTTGTGGTGACTATCGTACTATTGGTTCAACATTCATGACCTTTATCTATTGAAAAGTTCTTGCTCATTCATACCTTGTTAATTGAACTTGTGATATTGCATTGCATATGCCTCATGTTCTTCACCTTGAAATGTCCATAGTGAAATACTTTAATAAAAAGTAATAAAGTAATTATAGCAATACAAAATACTTCCAATAAACACAAATGAAGAGGAATACAAAATACTTTACAACACCTTATGTTTTACAATTGTCAGTGGGTTGTTTTTACAACACCGTGTGTTTTATAATCTACAATTTAACAAAACAATAGTCAAGAATGAAACAATAATAAATAGTAATAAAGAGTGATAAAAAATATAGTAATAAACACTAATAAACAACAATACAAATTCTCATTCATTCAACTATAGTGTTTCAAAAGACTAATGGAAAATCAAATTCAATGTTTTAGTTTCCATTTCTCATTTAACAAGTCTTTCGACATCCTAATCAGATTCACTCTTTACATTTTTTGTCTTTACTTTTCTACCCTCATTGGAATGGCAGGGGCACCGTACACGAAGCCACTGAATAACCCTTTCATCATTTGACGGAACTAGTGTGAGGTGGTCAAGCAGTGTGCACAGGGCAAGATACATCTCCCATATGTCCTCTTCTATGTGTGGCTCAATGACATGACCATGCAATCACATTGCTTGGTCAAAAAAATGATCACCCTGATGTTGCAGTATGGTGTTGCTAAATTTTTGTTCTATACACCTCATATCTAAGGATGTTTGAGGCAATGAATGTGGGAGATGCCACCAACGAGGTAGACACCTTGATCAACATCATATCTTTCCAATGCTTCCTGAAGTTGAACGTGATTGACCACATGACTCCAAACATACTTTGCACACAAAATCTGAACTTGAATACATTTTTTCAGTAGATCCATGTAGTTTGATAGGAAACTGCATGCCCCATCAACCTCAGAATATGGGAGTACAGGTTCGGTGGGCTCAGGAAATCTGTCGATCTTGCGAATAGCATCCTCCACCGTACAACAATTGAATTTGAAGGCACAAAGCAGGCTCTTCATACTGAAGGGACTGCCATTGTCTTCCTCATTGTCGCAGGGAAGCTACCCAATGTGAATTCTTGAGTTCAAAATTTTTGGTTGTGCTATCAAAAAATAAGGGGAAAAAAGTTAGTAACAAATAGAACTGCGAACATCTAGAAAAAAAATTGATATTTAGTTCCAACTACTGATTCATCGACTATTTCACAACATAAATAAACATTGCAAAACATTTATGAAAAGAAAAGCTCTTAGTTAGATGAATACTGTTTGAAACACTACATATTGGAAACCACAGGGTGTTACAAAAAATTACAACCCACTAACTCTTGAAATGTATTCCTTTCTCGATTGTGATATACTTCTCAAACTCATCCATTAACAAAAAAATTTCATTACCACATGTGTGTCCCTTTATCATTTGAAAGTATTCAATACATTCAAAACTCTATCCCTTAGCAGGTTGGAAAACACAGTGTGGGATGTCAAATTGCACTAATTATTTGCAGGTTGGAAAACACAGTGTGAGATATCAGTACATGCTTTTATGAATCTCCCACTTGAAAAAGGACATGTACATACATGAGTAATGAGAGTAACAATTATCCCTTTCAACAAATCCAAGCCCATACAATTTCCTCCTATGCCATTTGTATTTCCTAGCACATGAGTTTGCAGCAATTTAGATGCTACAAAGGGGACATTTTTCAGTGAAGTGCTCTTCCTATGGTATGTGCTTGTATTTTTTTAAAGGGATAATCGTTACTCATGTATGTACATGTCTTATTTCAAGTGGGAAATTCATAAAAGTATGTACTAACATCCCACACTGTGTTTTCCAACATGCAAATATTCAGTGCATTTTGATTTACCATCATATTAGGATTTTGAAACCCACATTTTAGTCCACCAAAGAGTTGTAATAATTTTTTTTAGGTGAGTTTCATCAAATTCTCAATGTGTAAAAAACACGAGTTTCATTGCAACCATATTGTCTACGTATAATGGCAAGTTGAAAACACTACGTGATATACAACATACAACTCACTGTGTTTTCAATAGGGTTAAAATGTATAAAGACTATTATTGCCTTCCAACCCTACATACAATGCAGGGTATCAAATCAAAGTTGAATTATTTTCATTTTTTTTGGGTAAAGTTTTTATTATCTCATATTTGTAACTTAATCCATGTTGGCATTGTGGTTAGTTATTGTCAAGCTTCGTTCATATGATTACAATTGTTCATTTTCATTGTGTCAAGTGTTAGTTGTTCTTGTCATGGTTCAACAGTCTTTATCTTTGGCAATACAAGTTATACTTTCAAATATCTTTATGATATACTGTTATGTCAAGACAATAGGATTTTTTCAAGGAAGCATTCATTAAAATTTGTTAAAAACATTTCAGTTTTGTAAATGTTACCTCTTAAGGGACATTTAGAGAAGAAAGTTAATTTTTAGTTTGAAAAGATACTCCAGTTCAGTAATCCATAACATTATATATATATTCTTCCATGTATTCTTTCGAAAAGAAGTATTATTCTCAGTTTAGAAATGGTGTTTCAATGATTCTTATTTGAAAGTTATTTGGATAGCACATTCAATGCTTTGTGAAAATAATCAATTATGTTGTACTTAAACTTTTGCATCTAAATCTTGAGTGATGCAAGATCAGAAGATGTAAAATAAACAGAAGTTATACTCTATGTATCATTAAAACATTGATTGAAAATTTTGATATATAGCCAACGAAGCATTGTAAACAGAAAGTTCTAGATTAAGCCAATGACGCAATTTTTCAGTGGTTTTTCTACCCCAAGAGGGTTTTCCACACAAAACAAATAGGGTGCTATAGTCTCATTCATGTTTTATGGTTGTGAAGGTTTTTGAATTGCTTTAATATTACTTATCTCAGTCTAATCATTGTATTCAATTCATGAATATGTTAATCATTGAAATATAAAGAGCATATATTGTTCAAATTCATTAAAGGAAAAAATTTATCTAAGACACTGACTAAAATAGTACTTCGTATTAATGAAGTTTGTTAAGTTGGTTTTAAATGAATTTCCTCCTATTATCATATTTGTTTCGTTATTTTTGGATAATTTATTAATTATACTGATATTTTAATCAGTACGTGTTACAATGACAATCCATATTGCAACAGCTGCAATATCGATTTTCATGGCATTCCATCACCACGATGCCAGATTTCTTTGAGAAATTTTATGACTAAAATCCTTAACAGGTTCTTTTGAACAAGCTACACATGATTGCAAACAGTTCACTACCTTGCTTCTATGGCTAAAAGCCTAAAACAAGTTCTTTTGAACAAGCTACAGATGCTTGCAAAAAATCTATCATAGCATAATAGTAAATATGGATTATTATGGCTTCAAACACCATGCATAATAGTAAATATCCATTTTTGAAAAAATGTATCCAAGCATTATTCAAAATATGGATTCTCATTGCATTCGACCACCATCATCTTTGAATGCCATGACAAGCCATAAACAAACAATGGAAACAATTCATTGCCTACTCTACGCCTTGTCATGGAATTCCAATCACCATGGTGTTGCAATGCCATGACAATCCATATTTACTATTATGCTTTCATACTAAACACTAGATCTTTTCCAACAAGCATATACATGCACAATAGGATTCCAAGTTGGAAAACACAATGGGACCCCATAGATAAGTAATCATACACATAAACAGTTCATTTCCTTGTCTATGGCTTGTCATGGCATTCTAATCACCATGGTGTTGCAATGCCATAACAATACATATTTACTATCATGCTTTCATAGTAAACACCCGATGTTTTCCATCAAGCATATACATGCACAATACGATTGGAAGTTGGAAAACACAATGTGAGGTGAGTTTATGTCTGCCAAAACATAGTGGCAACCCATAGATAAGCAATCATAAAAAAAAATAGTTCATTGCCTTGTCTACGTAAATCGACCTTTATATAGTATTGTCCACCTTATCTTGAAGAGTATGCAATCAGCCAATCAAGTTGACTAAGATCCATTCATGGCATCTATAATTGTCCTAATGCAATGTAGATCCATCGTAAATTGAAAAATTTACAGTGTACAAAGTAGCAAATTTGACCTCCTAGGACCTGAAATAATACCCTTATGATACTAGTCACAAAAAAAATTCCATTAACTTTGTGCTATGCCTTAGGTTGAGATGTCATACACTAAGCCTCCATGATTCTTGTTGAAAACTGCAAGTCGGCTTAGATTGTTCAAACCTGCTTGGATAATTCTTTGTTGTATTGAGGGATGTTTGAACAAATCCTATTATCAATGCTTCAAGGACATACATCATATTATGAACTACGTGGCTGATCAATTGGATATCAAATCCGATACGAGAACCTACGCAACTAAACACTTCAATTGGTAACTATTCAATTGGGACTGTTTCAGTTTACAGTTTTCTCTTGCTTCAATCCCATTTGGTATGTGACAAATTTCTTGTTCTTTCTATTTTCATTTTTCCCTTCTTTGGAGGGCTAATATGTATCTTACTTAGTTGGCAACTATCTAGTTGTACTAGTTATGGCTATTATTTGAGAATAGCCATGGTTCTCTGTATTTTTCTCAACAACTTTAATTCAATAAAAAAAGAAAAAAACTATGCTATGCATTTCTTCAAATAGACAACTTTTTCCAACAAAATTATGTAACTTTAGAATCAAACATACAAAATTAAAAAACACAGTAATATGTATTATGAAAATTCTACAACATAAATCCATTAAGTCAGTATTGCAGCAACCCAAACCTGATATCAATTTGACCTTCCATTACACAATTTTGTAACAAGTTATGTCCTCAATCATAACCACAATTATACTCTACATCGTTGTTGTACCATCCATACCACAATAAAATCATTTCTATGCCAAAAGATAAAACAAGGTTATCATATATGACAAAAACAAATGGAACTTATATTTCAGGGATTTCTTCTCTCAGGCTGTGGAAACCTACTTTCCCTGGCATGTAAAACATGGCCATAATTGGGAATCATTAGCATGTAGCAGTATAAAATAGTCAATATTTATTCTAGTGTATACCATCGCGCATGGACATATTGGATATGTGTATTAAGTTAAAGATTATAAATACATGTAGATTAACCTAGTTTGAGCTTAGCATGCCTTTAAAATCAAACTCCATATCAATACAACAAAGCAAGTACATTATAAGCTCTTATGTCAAACTTGCATATTGTATTCCTAATTTACAAATTTCTTATGGCAATTGAAACATGAAATATGCAATAAATGGTGCATTTTTTGGAAAAGAGAAGGAAGAGAATTATTTAAATTAGTTAATAAATGCACCTGAGACTAGTTCTTGTGATCATTTTGCATACATGGCACAGAGAGGAAATAACAATATCAAGGAAAAACAATGTAAACTAACCCCATAAAATGACAAATTTATTTCAAAAGACTAATCATTTCATTCTAATGCAAGAAATGAATCAGAATACTGAAGACAATCTTTGAATTTTACCTAGGAGGATATGGGTTGCTTCCCAATCCTCAGCCCATAAAGTTCTAGAGGTATCATATAAATCTAATACTAATACTAATCTTGTCATTCTAATTCAAGCAATAAAACAAACAATGAAAATGGTCTCTCAATCTTACATGATCACTATGGATTACCTTGTAGTCTGCAGCCCCCAAAATAGAATAAAAATGCAATAGAACAAAAACATTCAAGTGCACAACAGAGAATACACTTCTAACAATGAATATGGTATGATGCATGGAAGCTTACACAACACAATGTGTAATGGATTCTTGTTGTTAGCTTTAATGAAACCATAGACCATAAAATATCTACAACACTCTAAAGTAAATGGTAAAATACATATATAAGATAATGGATAATGTGATTGCAAGTTGGAAAACACAGTGTGAGGTGAGTATATGTCAGCCAAAACACAATGGCATGCCCTATATAGGAAATTATACATAGAAATAGTTCACAAGCAATCCCATTCCAATCACCATGGTGTTCGAATGCAATGATACTCTAGATCTACTAATATGCTTTGATAGAAAACACACAATGTTTTCCAACAACCATTTACATTCATAGTGATTGGAACTTGGAAAACACAGTGTGAGATGAGTATATCTCTCCCAAAAACACAATGGCATGCCATAGATAAGCAATCATACATACAAACAGTTCATTTCCTTGTCTATGGCTTGTCATGTCATCCCAATCACCATGGTGTTGCAACACCATCACAATCCAAATCTACTATTATGCTTTCATAGTAAACACACGGGTATGTGCTGGATCATCATGGAAAAAATAGACCCTTAAGTGGTGAAAAACTCAAAAAAATCAGAGTTAGGAAACTTGACGTAAAAATTTGAATGAGTTATTTATATTATTTCAAAATAATGTAAGAGTAGAATCTATAGCAAATTGAATGTAGTTTCTAAACTACTAGGTTTTTTTTTTAAATCTATTTGGTAAAAATTGAAATTTCAATCAAGAGTACTTAAATTTGGAAAAAAAGAAGTAGGTGTCAATTGACCACCTAACACAATAATTTATTATAATATTTTATTATAATATTTTCTGATAAGTAGAGGACTCATGTCCCAATGTGATGCATATTTTTTGTAATTTTTTCCAAGTAAATAATTAATTATGAATTTTTATTACAAATTTTAAAAATATAAAAATTGTATGTCTAACCACCTTAACTTGGTCAAAACTTCATGAAATTCAATTCTTTTTTTTAAATCTTATAGAATGTGAAGCATAGAATGTGACGCATATTTCGGATTCAAAAAATGTGATACCATTTGAAATCTATAGATGTTTTTCAATCAGCCTATCAATCAAGACTTTAGTCATAATTCAAATAGAAAATGAATAATAATTATTTGTTAAATTCAAAGTAAAGAATAATTTATATTGGTGGAAAGATGAGCATCTTCTTTAAAAACCCGTTTCGTTTCATCAATTTTGGGTTAAAAAAAAATCATCAGCCACATACCCTACACATACCCATCATATCACCACTTTTTGGCCCATCATGATCCTGCACATACCCACACTATGCTTTCCAACAACCATATACATGCATAGTGTGATTGAAAATTGTAAAACACAGTGTGAGTTGAGTATATGTCTACCAAAACACAATGGCAAGCCATACATAAGCAATCATACTTACAAATAGTTCATTGCCTTGTCTATGGCTTGTCACCACATTTCTTTGAGGCAATTTTCAAATTGTTCACTACCTTGTCTCTGTTATTGCTTACTATTATGCTTACTAACATGCTTTCATAGACAAGGCAGTGAACTGTTTGAAAAAATGCCTCAAACAAATGTGGCCTCTTGAAATGCCATGAAAAAAAAATACAATTTAAACTTGCAATTATCACTCCAATATGAATGAAATGGAAAACCCTCGTGGGTGTTTATAAACACTGCCTTTCATTACATTCCTAAGGTCTAAATAACAAAAGCCTGTAAAGATATTCATTTTGTTTTCTAAAATTGTAAGATGCAAAACACTGGGTTTTACAAAACCCTAAACCCACTTAAAGTTTGAAAACAATTTACAAAAAAAAATCCTTATTACATGTTAAACCCCACAACTAACAACGCAAATCATTACAAACCCCTCAACTCACTTTTTGCAATCTCCGCTTGCTCTGCAACCTTTCACTTGCAACTGAATGGGTGTTTTAATAACAAAAGCTTTGAACAAAAACACAGCTTTAAATCCACAGTCAACAAAGGGGTTTGTAATGATTTTCATTTTTATTTGTAAAGGGGTTTAAAATGTAATAAGCATTTTTTTTTGTAAAATTGTTTTCAAACTTTAAGTGGGTTTATGGTTTTGTAAAACCCATTGTTTTACATCTTACAATTTTAGAAAACAAAATGAATGTCTTTACAAGCTTTTATTATTTAGCATAGTGTGATTGCAAATTGGAAAACACAGTGTGAGTTGAGTATATGTCTGCCAAAACACAATTGCAAGCCATACATAAGCAATCATACTTACAAAAATTTCATTCCCTTGTCTATGGCTTGTCACAATGTTTATTTGAGGCAATTTTCAAACTGTTCACTACCTTGTCTCTGTTATTGCTTACTATTATGCTTACTATTATGCTTTCATAGACAAGGCAGCGAACTATTTGAAAAAATGCCTCAAACAAATGTGGCCTCTTGAAATTCCATGACAAACAAATACAATTTAAACTTTCAATTATCACTCCAACATGAATGAAATGGAAAACCCTCGTGGGTTTTTATAAAACACTTCCTTTCATTACATTCCTAAGGTCTAAATAACAAAAGCTTGTAAAGAAATTCATTTTGTTTTCTAAAATTGTAAGATGCAAAACACCGGGTTTTACAAAACCCTAAACCCACTTAAAGTTTAAAAACAATTTACAAACAAAAACCCTCATTACATTTTAAACCCATTTACAACTAACAATGCAAATCATTACAAACCCATCAACTCACTTTTTGCAATCTCCCCTTGCTCTACAACCTTTCACTTGCAATTGAATGGGTGTTTTAATAACAAAAGCTTTGAACAAAAACACAGCTTTAAATCCACATTTCATTACATTCCCACAGTTTTAATAGGAACACATCAAACAATACACAAAAACACATAAAACAATACATAAAAACCTTCAACATAGCATACAGTCAGTTAGAAACAGCTCACCTCAACTCACTTGGTCCTCTCCCCTGCCTGTGGTACGGCCTTTCCCTCCAATGTTTTGATTTCAACCTGCAAAACGAGAATATTGGAAGCACATAGGGTTTTCCAAGTGAATAGTTCACAACAATTTAAACTACATCACACACCGCCCTTCGGACTTCCCATGCTAATGGTTACCTTCTTGCACAAGGCAAAAAATAGTGGCATATAAACTGCGACAGGACACCTCCTTGTTTCCTGTGTCCTTTCCTTCAGTTGTTGGTGGTCATTGTTTCCGTCAGTTCTATCATCCATCTGGTGGGCCCCACACTACACCTTCTCTTCATGTTATGTATGGTACCATGCTCCCCCATGTATGTGGTTATGTATGTTTTCATGCATTTTTGTATGTACATAGGTGCTTTTTGTCCAGGAGTTAGCCAGCTCCAAAGTCAAAAGGATAAGGATTACAAATATCATATCCATAGAGAATAAGGATGACAACTCATAAAACAAAAAGGGGAATCTTATCCATAGAGGATAATAATGACAACTCATAGAAAAAATATTTAAAGTCAAGACGAATTTATGAGGTTAGGCTCTTAAAATCTATAAATAAGAGGCTTGTACTTTGTTGCAAATGATGAGAAAAGTTTATTGTGAGAAAGTGACATTCAACCGTTGAATTTTTTCAGTAAAAATTAGGTCTTTACTTATGTATTTTTTCTTCATTAATTGCATCTTCAACCTTGTTTGACTCTAAAATAATGGTTGATTGTCTGCTTGTGATGTAATCTTTTACTATTTTTTTTCTTTAGAAAACAGTCATTGTAGCAATCTTCAATGAATCAAACATTAGTATTTTTGCCTCTACTTGTTTCAATTTTCTCTGTGTGTCAAAGAAAAGCAAGTATTATTGTGAATTCTATGACTCCTTGATTGCTGCTATTCTAAGTTTACATCTGAATTATTGTTGAAAATTACTGTGTGAAGCTTTAGATTGAGATTCATAAGTTGTGTTGTTGAAAGGAAGTAGAAATCTATTATATTTGGTGTATCACCTTCATTTTTTGTTTTAGCTTTAGATTATCAGTTCTTTCTTATCTCTTTTCTTAACAAATATCTTTAGTTAGAGTTAGTTTTAGGTGATTTTCCAAGGGGAAGTCGCCCTTTAATTAGAGGTTGACCTTGAGTTCCTTGAGTCCCACAACTCAAGAGGTCATCCCATGTTTTACAGGATAGCTAGATTCAAGATTCAACAGGGTGCATATTCCAAGTGATAACGTATATCTCATTAAATGTTGTATGTTATTTCAAGTGAACCATAATGAAAACAAAAAGTGCTTACCAGGTCCAAGTTGAAACAATTTTGGTTTCACAACATATATTTGGATGGGATTGCATTGATATAAATATATGTTGTGAAACCAAAATTGTTTCAAGTTAGACTTGGTAAGCATTTTTTGTTTTATCAATGCAATCTCATCCAAATATATGTTGTGAAAACAAAATTGGTTCAAGTTGGACTTGATAAGCATTTTTTGTTTTCATTCCATTAAGGTTCAAGTGAAATAGCATCCTTGTTATGTGTGTGTGTGTGTTTTCATGTATATATCAACACAATCTCTTCCAAATATATGTTGTGAAACCAAAATTGTTTCAACTTGGACTTGGTAATCATTTTTTTGTTTTCATTACATTAAGGTTCAAGTGTGTAATGTGTCATTCATAAATAACACCAAAAAATAAAATATGACATTATAATAATAAATTAAAGACATAATCAATTAGCTATTTTCCATCATAGCACCATATGTCAAAAAAATGATAATTTATATTCATTTCCAAATGTCAAATTTACAAGTTACATAGTTTGACTTAGGTGAACATCGCCTCTTATTCAACTCAAGTTACATCATGTAATACAAAGTGCAATAATCAAAATGGAATTCCATGTGATTCCTCTTCAATGCTCACCACATTTGGTGGATGAGAACATGGTTCAAACCCTTTTCCACCCAACCACGAAGCTATGCTTCCTCAGAATTCTTCCTAACATGAAGAATACCCGAACTTGCATGGAATACCTAGCAAGAGATATAGTATGCAAGGTGGAGTTTGGTGTGTGCCTAGCATCTACATGCATTTCTATCTACATTTAGAACATGCAAGATCTATCTATGCTAGGAAATGACAAAGAGTTACATTATACAAATTAGACCATTTAACATAATGGACTATAAATGGTTCGCCAAGCATATCTTGTATACTGCTAAAAATAGTAGATTTTGGAAAAGAAAAATCTATACTCTTTGTTAACCCATTTTTGACACCTGTCCCAAAAGGTAACATCCCACATACATAAGATAACATAATCTTATCCAATTCACACATTATGAAAAACACTCAACCTGTTTTCTAGTGGTTTTGCTAGCCAATCCTTTTCTGATAAGGAATCAAACAGTCTACAACATAGTCTACATTTGTCTCATCTTCTCTATTTTAGTTTACCAATAAATGCAAGGAACTAAACTAGATTTGATAATAACACAATTAGACATTTAGTTATAATACATAATCCATTTTATCAATAAGAATATAATAGTTCATGCATGGCATACAAATTTCCAACATTTCCTTCATTCCTTCCTTCTTGAAATGAAATCTACGTTTTTCAAATAAAGAAAAATAAAGAAATTTTAAAGAAGGTATTTTACATGTATGTGTAATGCATAAATGGAAGATTTATGCAACCACATATATAGAGCCTTCTGTAAAAAAAATGTATATGCATATGCATTCTTTGAAAAAGAAAGTTCCATTTTACATACAAATTTATATATTCAAAGATGTCAACGTTCATCAGATACAAAATGAGATTCAACTGATATTCAAAGGTCAAGCAGTCATTTGAAATTCAACCAAAATGTCACAAGGATGTTTTCATAGAAGCAAATTGTAATTAATCATCATAATTAATCTGTGTTCAATCAAAATCAAAAAATTCCATTATGGCTTACTACTCTGAAGAAATAACAAGTTATTCTTGATTCAATCTGATCTTTACAAATGTTTTGTTTCATTTAAAACCAAGTCAGGGAACATTCAGTTAAGGAATATTAAGTTTGGTTCAAATCTAGAATCATCCCTCTCAATTCACTGAAAAAGGTTATCCAAGGAAAATCACATAGCGTTCAGATTTATATCATTTATTCTTTTGTTCATGGTCAAAATGACATGATGAATACTAATATGTTCTTATTATCTTTTCAATCGTTTATCACAGAACAGGTCAATATGCATGCTATCATTGGGACAATAGACATGCTATCAATCAGTATTAAGTGCCATTATTACATATCCATTAACTATAAGAAGGATGGTTATGTCGATCATGTAATAGAGGAATTAATTAATCTAAGAAGAAATGAGAGTAAGTTTAACATTTGACACTAAAGAATACCATCGAACGACTGTGTATGCATATATATATATATATATATACACACATCTTATTGCAAAGTGAGAAAAACTCGAAATGCATTGATGGGATTATTAACATCCCTCGGCCTTAAGCATAGGCCGTGACATTGTTAACATATACAAGTTCATTCATCTTAAAACCAATTAAAAACCAAAACGTTATAAATCATTCGATGATAAATTTCTAATTAGGAATGACATTAGTCATTTAACAAAAAGTAAAATGTGGGAACGATGGTATCCTTCAGCTTGTATAAATCAAAATGTTGTAAAAATCATTCAAAACATGCATCAACTCAGAATGATGGAATCATTCTGCATCTCATATTTTAACTAAACTAATTAAAATTTATTCACAACATTCATCTTGACAGAAAGAAGAAATTCATTTGACTACCCGTGATATTGCAAAAAGGTAAAATGATCACCAAATATGGTGATCTCTCAAGATTTTGAAGCTCTATTGCAAGCAATAGAGAACCAACACTATGTTGGTTCATTAATCCAACATGCAATACTATTGACACCCTCTAGAGGCGTCACCCCACATAGGGTTTACCAAACATATGTGGATTTCATACAATGGTAGGAATCAATATCAGAGGAAGAAGTAACAGTAATGGCCTTCAAAACGATTATAACTTGTAGACTAAGGTCAATTACTGGCAGGGATAAGTTCAGCTAGATCAAACTCGGCATGGCTTCAATTAAACATGACAATGAATGGTGGTTTTTCCCACCTTACATAGTGAACAATGAAGGCATTTAGGTTTGAATTACATAGAATATCAGGTTCAAAACCCTTTTTTCCATAGATAAGAAAGTAACGAATGCACAAACATTGTTGAAAATGAATTCAAGACATTTGTTCTCTATAATATAGGTTCGAATCAAAAGCATGTAAAGCCATCTATTTTCATAGAAGGAAACAACATAAAAACAAAATAAGAGGCTTGAATTACCTCCTTCACGGTGTGTATGTTCAATGATTTTTCTCTATCAAATATGGAAAAAGCTCCTTTTCCTTAGGTTTGCTGCTTCCTCGTGATCTTTTTCCCTAAAATCTTTTCTACTTTTTTCCAAGATCTCCACTTGTTTTCTTCAAAATCACCTTCTGAACAAGGATTATGCATTTTCTGAAATTGGAGGTGGTGGTCTTAACTCTCCCACGTCCTCCTCATTCTTGGTTTCCCATTCCTCCATGCTTATTTAGCATAAAATCTTTTTCCACGATGGGTGGCAGTTATGTTCATGGTGTTTAAGGTGTTATTATTATTTTCCCAAAGTGGTCGATTAAATTGTTTCCCATGTGTTGAATTTCAGATAAGGCATTTTAATTTCAAATAAGGCAAACAAATTTACTACAATAATATACATATAGATATATTCATTGTTCCTCACAAGGGTATTTATTTCCAATTTCAATTCAATTGTTCTATTAAAGAACAATTAATATGCACAAAATCATATTTCCAACACCATGGTTATTATGAATTTGGCATCGAATGAACAAGGTAAAGCAAATGTTCCGATAATTTTTTTTCCATAAGCTTACCTGATTAATCCTTTACACATTTCACACAAGCAAAAATGATATCTACCAAATTGCAAGTTAAATACAGATGCTATGTTTTTTAGTGGTATGTGTGCATGTTCCAGATTCCATCATGCTTACCATTCGTCATCTGGTAAATACTCCTACCTCAACCATGTTCTCGGTCTTCAACTTGTTCCTGCAATCACACACTTGCACTTTGCATAGTTTCATCATTAACCATTAACCAATGCTCAAAATGAAAAGATTCCATTCATATCATAACATTCATCTTTCGTATTCATATTTCAAATGCCATTGAAATCTTAAATTTATCACAAGTCAATTGATAAATTTCATTTTCCATAAATTTTTAAATAACTTAACATTTATTAAATGCAACCAAAATTTTGAGACGTGACAAAGTGAAATAACATCCTCATTATATGTGTGTGTATATACGTGTGTGCGCATGTGTATATATGTGTGTGTATATACATGTGTACATACATGCATATATGTGTGCAACATATATATGTGTGTGTATATATGTATGTATATATATGTATATACATATACATATATGCATTACATATACCTATACATACATACACATATATACATACACATACACATACATATAAATGCATACACACATATACATACACTCACTCACATATAAAGAGAGAGAGAGAGAGAGAGATTTCCTAATTAACTTTATTTAGTAGAGGAAAATAGTACAATATTCATAGAAAAATGAGGATGGTAGAGAAGCACACCTAAAATATAGTAAGACCAAGTCCATAACAAAGATGAATAAATATAAATAGGGCTAAGTCCAACAAAGTCTAAATAGCTTTAAAGCAAAGCCAAAAGGAGAAGGATCCTTATTGTCAAGATTTCCCCAAACATCTTTGAAGATAAAATCATTAATCGAATCCTAGCTAGTCAAATCATCTTCTTTAGGAGAGTTATCCAAGGGCTACTAAGCACGGATTGGAGAAATGGCCATGAGAAGAGGCAGAAAGTGCCCTAGCAGGCTGGGTCCATCCCCACATGTAGCATTATCTTTGGCTAATAGCCACAAGGACCATGAGGGTGGGATCCACTATTACATCTAGTAGTTTGGTTGCAACCACATCAATACCCTCAAGGAGGAGAGGAGGGATCTAAAAAAACTTTGGCAATAATGTAGAGGCATTGCCCTAGTAGTCTAGTAAATCTTGAAGATAAGCAACTTTACTAACTTGCACCTAAATTTGTATAAGAACATTAGAGAAAATCATTGTTTTAGTATGCAAAGAAAAATGAGCATCAATAGAACAACTAGAAAGAATAACATTATTTCCATCTTTCCAAATATTGAATCTAGAATTTCCACAGTAAAAAATGCAATATCTAGGTATTCATGTGTCAAAGATAAGGCCAATCCCCAATTAAAACCATATACAAAGAAAAAAGAGCTAGTCAAAAAGGCTTGGAGAAATCATAATCCAATTCCAAGCCTCTTGAGCTTCAAGACAAAACCATAATAGGTGCTTGATGGCTTGAAGAAATCATAATCCATTTCAAGGCAAGAGAGAAAATTCTTGGTGGCTTTGTTGATTAAGTTTGGCAACATGCAAATGCTTATCTTAAAGAATTTCAAAGAATGGATCCACTGCACCTTGTCTTGAGAGCAATCTTGACAAGAGAGAATTGGAGACCACCACATAGATTTTTGATTGATAGAAAGGTAAATTCAAAATTCATCCCCCACCCAATGAAGGTAAGTCTTGATAGTTTCTTAGGCTTTCCATATACTTCTGATGACAAATTTTACCTAAATTTTGACAATTCTCTGCATAGTGAGA
Source organism: Sequoia sempervirens (assembly GCA_007258455.2). NCBI lineage: Eukaryota > Viridiplantae > Streptophyta > Pinopsida > Cupressales > Cupressaceae > Sequoia > Sequoia sempervirens. Next base: position 84,249 of record VDFB02170591.1, on the reverse strand, counting down.
AGGATACCAAAGTCCTGGCCCTTCCAAGCTAGATGACATGAAGGCACTCTAGAAACAATATATTTCCTAGAAAGAAGTTTCCAAGATTTGTTTCCCTCTAACATTTCGGTAGCTCATTTAACACATTGAGCAATGCCTTGTTTGTGGATGGAGAGCAAGTCAAGCTCTCTAGAATTTTGAGGTATGCAACATAAATCCTAGGCCACATAATGCAAACCTTGATGTACTTCGTTGGTTTCCTAGAAGAAATATCTTAGGAGTTTTTTAGTTTACAAGTTCAAAGCCTTGGAAGGAACCTAGTAAGAAGATTTTTTTTAATAAAAAAGAGGGTGAAAATTTTTTATTTCAAGAAAACTACCAAGTACAATAAGAATGCCAAATGACAAAATTTGTCAATAGAATTTGATCCTGATTAGAGTGCATGTTAAGAGGTCTCTCATTTTGGAGAGCAATGGATTCACTTCCATCAAAGAAAAGTTATGTCGCACATTTAAATACTATCATTATTCCTCCTTACATCCATTATCAAGTTTTTCCATCCATCCTTAGCATAGTTTCATCCATTTTAGCTTAAGCTTTCATCAATTGAGTTCGATTAAATTCTCATTTTATCCAAGGGATTGGGAAAGGGTTGTCATTCCATATCAATACGACACCAATACCCTAATGGGATAAGGTTTGGAATTCTAGATTAGGTTTATTTTATGCTTTCATGGTTTATTGCATGCTTAGTTTAATGGTTTCTTATTTTGAAGCTTTCAAACATTTCATTGGGATCGTAACTTAGCTAGTTAAATATTTCTTAAATTTGTATTGACTATGATCAAAAATATACAAAATATAACAAGTCTTAATTGAATATTTTCATAAATATTTCTATAATTTTCAAGTGTTTTTTGACATGATCTAGATAGCTTTGTTTGACCAAAAACATGCTATACTTGTCAAGAATTTTACATCAGAATTAAAGTTTATTGAATACTTGAAGGTAATATATACATTATATGTCAACAAGATAAAAGGTAATAATTGATTTTTAGCATCAAATAATGTATCTTGGCCCACAACCACAAGAATTTTCTAACTTGACACAAGTAAAGGAGATGTTGATAGCACATGTCAACCCAATCCTACAAGTGATACATGCAACTAGGGTTCAATATAAATATAAAGGACACACATAAGTTTTTCATAAGATATAAAATCTATTTTTAACATTACTTTGTTGGAAAGAGACACTAAAAATATTTTCTAATGTTTTCATTGATGGAAACCCTAGTCAGTGATTGGATCCACACGTCATCATTTGCTCATACCGACAGACAGATTGAAGACAATCAAGGAAGAATAGAGCATCAGAAAGTTTTGTGTTCATCGATTCACATGAATATTTTATTTAGTTATTTTGGGTTGTGGATCTCATGGGAGGTTGATCAATGTATGTCTTGTGTTATCTAAAAATATCAGTGCCTCGTATCAAGTTGTGTGCAAGTCTGAAGATCCAGTTGGATATCTTTCTATTCATTAGTGTTTAGTGGCCAACCAAGTTGATATAATGTGTTGCAGATATTCGAGGATTGTTTACTCAAATGTTTTTGTGTTTGAGCATTTTGATTTGGGTTTGAGCTAATTTGTGGTTGACTGTTGTGGATTCCCATTGAATATTATTCATGATTTGAGCCATCAGTTGTAAATATTTTTAAGTTTTATTGAAGTCGACATGTTGTGATTAAATTCTTATTCGTGGATATATATAACTGATCAATTATATCATTTTGGTGTGTGAATAAGGTGTGTCGATGTGTGTTGCAAATATTAGAAGGGTGATTGAGCGATTATGCATAGTTTCACTTGTGCATTAAAGTTTTTGTGATGCGAGTTAGATCAAAGCATAGTAGAAGTGCAGAATCAGTCAGAAGGATAGAATATCGACTACTGAGCCTAACCAGAACTATAATCAAGCATTTGTAGATGCTACTCTCTCAGTTCATTCTTTTGGATCTAATCCAAATCTTTGTAAGGTAATGTTCCTTTCTATTTTGAGCAATGAGCTCTAGGCAGTGCACCTAAATGCAAGTGCATTCCCACATTGTAATCTTCCTTTCGAGTATACTCAAATCATATTGTGGATTGGCCATCCACCGTGGTTTTTCCCCTAACAGGGTTTCCACATAAAAAATCCTTGTGTTATGGTGTTATGGTTTTTTTCTTTCTGTTCATGCATATTTCTGTTGGTTGAATGTTTTAAGTGGGTTAAAGATTAGAATAATAAATTTATTTTTTGCAGAACACTGATTCACCCCCCTCTCAGTGTTGCTTGTTTCCAACAATTGGTATCATAGATAGTTCCTCGAAAGAAGTCTAACAACTTGGGGAGATCTTGGAAAGTGTTTTCAATGGATACAAGTAGTTTTCAACAACTTTTGGTGGCTTATGATATTGCTATCAGGATTCAACTATGTAGTTTTCGAGTCAAACTCATTGACCCATGTTTCATGAGTAGTGGTTCACAAGAACCCATCTCTCATGATAATGAATGGTCCACTTAGCACTCATTGCATCTAGGTGATGCTGAAGAGGTTATTTGTTGGTTTCAAAATTTTTCGTTAGTGTTGTTTTATGAACCATTCATAGAGCCCCTTTAGCTCATCAATAATGAATGGTTCATAAGGCACAACACTTGCTGAAGGTTTTGCAAATGGGGTAGCAATAAGGGCTTAACCTTGGAGAAAACTCTGTAAGCGTGCTTGAGCTAGAGCAATACTGGGATGGGTGACCTCCCGGGACGACCCAGTGCCACCTCTGGAGCATCACCTAGATGCAATGAGTGCTAAGTGGACCATTCATTATCATGAGAGATGGGTTCTTGTGAACCACTACTCATGAAACATGGTTCAATGAGTTTGACTCAAAACTACACGGTTGAATCCTATAGCAATATCATAATTTGACACGCTGTGGAAAAGACCACCTACTTATCAATTGATGAGCTAAAGGGGCTCTATAATGAATGGTTCATAAGGCACAACACTTGATGAAGGTTTTGCAAATGGGGTAGCAAGCTAAGTGGGCTTAATCTTGGAGAAAACTCTGTGGTTAAGCGCGCTTGAGTTGGAGCAATACTGGGATGGGTGACCTCCGGGACAGCCCAGTGCTTCACCTCTATGAGCATCACCTAGATGCAATGAGTGCTAAGTGGACCATTCATTATCATGAGAGATGGGTTCTTGTGAACCACTACTCATGAAACATGGGTCAATGAGTTTGACTTGAAAACTACACGGTTGAATCCTGATAGCAATATCATAATTTGACACGCTATGGAAAATACCTACTACTTATCAACTTTTGGTGGCCCTGGATGATCTTGACCAGTCAAAATATGAGTCAGGAACTGTAGGAAAGTCTTGAGAATGCAAAGAAATTCATTCAGTCATTGAAAGACAAAATCAATGAATCAAGGGAGAAAAGAAAGGAATTATGTGATCAACTTAAGCAGAAGAATAGAAGCATGGAAGATGAACAATTGAGCCATGCCTTGAAGGAGAAAACATAAGAATGTGAAAAGTTCTCTAGAGAAAATGTTTCCCTGAAGCGTGAGATGGAATCTATCATGATGAGAATGACCAAGGAGATTGAAGATAGAAGGAAGAATGAAGAAAATCTTGCTCAATCCTTGAAAGAAAAATCTGAAGAATGTAACCGATTGGACAATGAATTGGAACAATCTAAAAACAATGAGGAAGTACTTGAAAAACAGCTTGATGATCTCAGAAATGAACTTACTGCTGCAAATGAGTACAAGGAGAAATTCAAAACTAGCTTAGCCAAGCTTGATGAACCGATTAAAGGTCAGAGGACTGATGGTGACAAGTGAGGTCTTGGCTATGAAAAAGGAGAAAGTTCTAGATCCAGACAAGGGAGATTTAGGCAAGGAAATCAGATGAATGGAGCTAAAAGGAATCTGGTAAGACAACCAAATGCTCAAAGATTCAATGGTTATTGTTTTATTTGCAATAAATTTGGTCATATGGCTTCTCAGTGTAGAAGCAGGATGAATCCAAGTGGACCATCATTCTCAAGACAGTGCTTTAATTGTAATAATTTTGTTCATAAGTCAAATGAATGTAGAAATTTGATGAACAACTTTCATAGAGATGTCAGATGAGATGCATGCAATAGACTTGGGCATATTGCTAACCAATGTAGATCAAGGAAAAATTAGTGGAACAATAGTTCTAGACAGAGAAATGTTGTGTGTTACAACTACAACAAATTTGGCCACACTGCTAGATTCTGTTGGAGTAGAAGAGGTCCAGTAAAACAAAACATGTAGCAGGATGTTAAGGGAAAAGGTAAAGTCACTATAGATGTGATCAGGAGGCAAATGCAAAAGAAATGGGTGAAGAAGAATCTCTTTGTTGAAGGAAATGTGCCAGCACCAGAATCTGCTTCTGGTAATTCCTCCAAGAATTAGTTTTAGGCCATTGGCCTAGGGGGAGCTGTCAAGAAAATATCTTAGCCCCCTGCCAGTAACTGATACTAGAATGTGGATAAGTCAAGCAAGTGCATAGATTATTTTCACATGTTGCTCAACCAATTGGAGAAAGTATTATATAGTATTGGATATCCGTAGAAGAATTATCTATCATTGTGCATGTAAATAGGCTAACCAGATGAGTTAGGGTAAAAGCATTTATTGAGACAAAAAGGGTTAGGTGTGCGAATGATAAAAGTTCATTTTTATCCTTCATTTGTAACTTTGCATTTTGGAAGTTTGGTGAGCTCTAGGGTGAACTTTGTTGAATTACGATGAGATTCAAGTGTGAAGAAGATTCAACAATCAAACTTCGATCCGATGAAAAGGTATTTATCAGAAAAACCTATGAATTTTTGAATTTATAAAAATGGGCACTCCATTGGTAGTTGAAGGCAAGGATAGACCCCGTTCAAAGTTCAAGTGGCATCCTTTTAACTTTGTTGAGACTGAGCCCCTAGGTGCATTTTCGTTTGTACCTTACAGTGTCTTGCATACTGAAGACATTAGGGCTTACATTCATGCTAATATTGAAGAGTTAGGGAGCTCACAAATGTTGAATTTGTATTCCAACCATATAATTGGAGAGGACTTCACTATTAAGTCAGAATACAAAACCCTAGAAGAGAAGAAGTTCACACAGTTTGTGAAATTCCCCATATTTGAGGAAAGTGAATGGGTGCGATATATTTTGAGCTGAGTTCATACCGAGTTCACGTGGTTGAATATACCTTTTAAGATTATGAAAGAGGCTATAAGTGTTGTCACATGTCTAAATTCCTCCAGTGGATTGCCAATCTTGAAATCTATAAAGAATCAGATAGTTACTGATGCAACAGGTACAAAATTTGATAAAAGGGCAGTGACAATTGAAGATATTGTTGAAGTGGATGTGAAATTTGCATCAATGGTCATTGGCTACAAGATCTACCACTCCATTCAGGATAATTCAGTATTTGGTACGGCCATTTATGCAGCCTATCAGATGGTAAAAGAAAATGTAGATTATGACTTGTGTGAGCTGCTTAGAATTCAGCTGATAGAGAATCTGGGTAAGATTAAGAAAGACAGGAACTCTTTTAAATATGGTAATTTTTTGTTGTGTCTATTCTTTTACTTCATGAGTGAGGTTTCAGGTGTTGGTAAAGTTCATTGGAAAAGTAATTAGCCTGTAACTATTCAAATAAGAGATATTGAATGGAATTGGTGATAGTCAAAACATAAAAACTGCCCTCTAGGGGTACTTCAAATTTTTTTAGAGTATGATGCATGTAAGAGAAATAATTCCTACTTCAATTATAGAGAAGTACAAAGATACAATCTATTTCATGGTAGATATTGATCAATGCCTAATGGAAGTCGTTGATCCTAGAATGATATGGATTATACCTATGGGATATGAAGTCAAGGAGAACATCTTGGAGATGTATGCAAAACATTTGTTGAGCAAGCCTCTGGATCTGACATAAGAGAGGTTTGGAACCTATGTTGAAAAAGATATGCAGGTGTATGAACATCTGAAGAAGCCTAAGCTTGTTAGAAGAGTAAGAAAAGAAGTGGAAGTCATTGCAGAAAGAATGGGTATATCTACAGAAGCATTGAAGAAGCTAGAAGGATGAGAGATGGAGCTGAAGTAGAAAAATATCTAGCAAGAACTAAATCTGCTAGTCTGGCAGCATCCTCTACCTGTACTAGATCAACAAGGAGTTATATGTCCCTATCCGCTCCTGCAGCCAAGCCAATTCCTGTGCAAACTCAAGACAAGGCTTAAGGAAAGAGGAAGAAGAACAAGAGCACAAGAACCTATGAAATCATCTTAGAAGATGAGGAGACTAAGTTAGATGAAGGTGTGAAAGAAATAAAGGTTACCGACACTCAGGCTACAAAGGTAACCAAGAGGAAATCTTTTGGTGAAGAAGAAAAGGAAAAGAAGAAGGCAAAAATTGACAAACCAAGTATGACAGTTGAAGAAGTTGAGAATGTTGTTGTCAAGGATGGAAACCTCGAGCCCCTCTACAAATGGTATGAAATTTTTGATGAATCAAGACAAAGAATTCTTGAGGAGGCAATAATAAAACATCTGAATATTTTCAATAAATTTCTTGTTGAAATTATTTTTGGTTTACCTAAGAGTTTGTATGAGGTTTTGGAGATGAGAAGAGTAAATGCTAGGACAGAAGAAGAGCATATGAGAAATAGAATTATTGCAGACTTATGTCTGGAAATGTCTATTGAGGAGATGAAGTCACTCCTGAACAAATCCAAGAAAGAATTTGAAAGCAAAACAAGGGTGAACAAACTTATGATCAGTGAAACTGATGTTGTTACTAATGAAACCAAGAAAATCCTGGAAGCATTTTTGTCAAAGAACAAGATCAATGTTGAAGAAGTGAATGTTGAAGATGTTATGTTTGATTGGGTAAATGAGGAGGCGAATGTAGATGCTAAGGATATTCAAATTCCTCATGATGTGGATAATACAGTACTTATGGAGACTGAAGCTCCTAAGGTTGTATTAGCTGAAGGAAAGGAGATTCCAAATGAAGAAGTTGAAGCCACTAAAGGCAATCAAGAAATAGTTACTGAAGAACCAAAAGTTGAAGAAGAAAAGGTTCAAGTTAAGGAAATTCTAGTGGAAGCAAGAGACATTGTTAAGGAAGTGAAGAAATTTCTAGTGGAACAAGAATAATTTGATCCTAAATTGGTTGAAGGCTCGATCGATCTATCCACCTTGTCCCCAATTCAAAAAATGAAAGTTGCATCTTTTTCCCAGGCAAAAGCTAGAGAAGAATTGATGAAGTCCCACATTGAGGATAATGAAATTTTGGGTCTTGCATCTAGATTTCTGGAGAAAATTATGCCAACTCATGTCAACGATCCATTTGGTTCCTCTTCCGATGAACTGAAGAAGCTCATAAATTTTGTAAGTACTCATTTTGCGTCTCTTGAAAAATTAGCCATGGTTAAAGTGCAAAAGGAGTTTGATGGAAAAAGATTTAGTAGGTTGAAAGAAATGATTGCAAATGATAAAACTCTGTTAGCCACCTATATGAAGAATATTCAAGGTTATCTAACTGAAGGTGGAAAGGACTATAAGTCATGTTTAGTTTTGTCCAAATTTACTGAAGACAATGAGAAGAAGGTGAAGGATCTTGAAAAATAATTGGCTACCATTTTTTATGCTTTTGATTTGTTAGTTGGTGATTTTGGTAAGAAAGAAGGTCAAGTAATATCTCTACTTGAAAAAATAAGGAGCTTGAAGCATGAAAATGACAGGATTGTAGCAAGAGCATGTGAGCTCAGAGGACTAATTGGTCCAAAGATTGAAATAATGGTGAGTGCATTAAAGGAAGCCAAAGATGTTATGGCAGTTAATGACCCAATGAATCTTGAGTCTACAAAAACACAATCTTATTTAGTTTTTGGTTACATAACAATTCTGGAGAGTCTCAAAAGGGTTTGGGACACAATTTTAAGCGTGTTGAAAGATTTTGCAGATGTTTTCAAATTTGTGTAAGTTACAAGGTCATGCTTGTATAATTTGAAATTTTGATTTTTTTTACGGTTTCCCCAATTTTTCCATTGATGTCAGAGGGGGAGAGTTGTACAGTGAAAAATGTATATTCATCCTAGGGGGATTTTCATTTTTGAGCTGAGACTAAAGATTCTTTTTGAAGTGGCAATGTAATTCATGTTGGTACTAATCCGACACTTAGTCATTTTTCACTAAGTGTTGCCATCAATACCAAAGGGGAAGATTGTTGGAAAGAGACACTACAAATATTTTTTGGTGTTGTTATTGATGGAAACCCTAGTTGGTGATTGGATCTACACGTCATCATTTGCTCATACCGGTAGACAGATTGAAGACAGTCAAGGAAGAATTGAGCATCCGACAGTTTTGTGTTCATTGATTCACATACAGATTTTTTGTAGTTATTTTGGGTTGTGGATCTCATGGTAGGTTGATCAATGTATGTCTTGTGTTATCCAGAAATCTCAGTGCCTTGTACCAAGTTGTGTGCAAGTTTGAAGATCCGGTTGGATATCTTTCTCTTCATCAATGTTTGGTGGCCGACCCAGTTGATATAACGTGTCACAAATATTCGAGGAGTGTTTACTCAAATGTTTTTGTGTTTGAGCATTTTGATTTTGGTCTAAGTTATAGCTAACTATTTTTTATGTGCATTGAATATTATTCATGATTTGAGCTGTCAGTTGTAAATATTTTTAAGTTTTATTGAGGCCGACATGTTGTGATTAAATTCTTAGTCGTGGATATATATAAATGATCAATTATATCATTTTGGTGTGTGAATAAGGTGTGTCGATGTGTGTTGTGAATATCAGAAGGGTGATTGAGTGATTATGCACAGTTTCACTTGTGCATTAAAGTTTTTGTAATGCAAGTTAGAGAAAAGTAGATCATAAGTGCAAAATCAATTAGAAGGATAGAAGATCGACTACTAAGCATAACTGGAACTATACTCAAGAATTTTTAGATGCTACTCTCTCAGTTCATTCTTTTGGATCTAATCCAAATCTTTGTAAGGCAGCGTGCCTTTCTATTTTGAGTAGTGAGCTCTAGGAAGTGTGCCTCAATGCAACTGCATTCCCACATTGTAATCTTCCTTTTGAGTATACTCAGATCATATTGTAGGTTGGCCATCCACCGTGGTTTTTCCCCTAACAGGGTTTCCATGTAAAAATCCTTGTGTTATGGTGTTATGGTTGTTTTCTTTCTGTTCATGCATATTTCTTTTGGTTGAATGTTTTAAGTGGGTTAAATATCATAATAATAAATTTATTTTTTGTAAAACACTGATTCACCCCCCTCCCTCTCAATGATGCTTGTTTCCAACATATTCCACATTGAATAAAAAACTACCAATCATTATTGTTTAGTGGAGGGATCAACACAACACAAATTGTAACGTTACAATTAATAGAGAACACTAAACTATAATGTGTAGAGATAATAAATTGTGTACAATGACACATAATGTGTAGAGAAGGTACATGCCTACATAAGAAAAGATGAAAAATGGTTTGTAGGTAAGATGTTCAATCATTAAAATTATTATATGAAAATTGAATGTAATAGTCTTCAAAGGAATTAAAATCTGCTATTATTAATTATAGGTATAATTCTTAATGAAAATTAAATCTTAAGGGGTCAATTTTATATTAAATCAAGCATATGTTAAAAAATTTGAGTATGCAAGAAATGAGGTTAGGATAAATAACATAATCACTATATTCTACAATTGTGGAGAGAAAATATAGATTGGAAACCCATTCTTTCCAAACTTGTAATCAAGTACATTGCCAAGTATGTAGCTACAAATAGAGAAGAGTTCATAAAAATATCATTAAATATTGATGTGGCTCACAAACATTAAAAAACCTAATGATTTGGCCACAAGGGAATATATGAAACTTCCTATTGAAAATTTTATAGAAAGAAACATTGGGGAACAAAAAACATGTTACGTATTGTTGGAACTTCCATTAGTAGAGAGTAGTAGAAAATTTATCAATTTAAATTTCTCACATGAAGTATTCAAACCTATAGCTAAAAATGATGAATATGACTATGAAGAACATACAAAATATTTCATTGTTTTGGATGGGCCTAGGGATAGAACTAGAAACAAGACTAAGGCTCAGGTTGGGGCTTCTGGTAAAGAATTTCCTAATGTTTTGGATGATGCTTAGAAGGCTGCGGCGAGCGATGTGGAGGCCGCTGATATTCTAAAAACCATGTAGTGTTGTTGGTTGGGGTCCTCCTTTTTGGCTAACGTTTTGTTGATGGTTCACTATTTTTTGGCTGATAGACTCTTAATGTAGTTTTATTTTGTTTCAACTTTTTTCTTTTGTAAAGGGTTTCGGGCCCCTTTAAAACCCATTTTTTACCTTTAATAAAAAATATATAAAATATTTCATTGTTTTTTATTTCTATGTAAAGTGCCACTTATTGATATAACTAAATTATAGAGATATAATCCAAGGGAAAAAAGAGATAATAAATTGGAGACAATGGGTATGCCAACTATTGTGAGTATTCCTAGGTTTCTATCCATCCGTGTATGTGAATTAAATAAATGTGTTATTTTTTGTTGGTTTGAGTTATTAAATTACAAGTCATTTTATAATATAGATAGAGATATTGGACTTCACAATAATGTAATAATATCAAGTTTGAATTAATTCAATTATAATCCTTGGCATGTGGAATGAACAAGTACTCTAGAAGATGTTCAAAATAGTAGTGACTAAAATTGAAGATAAAAATAACAAAACAAAGTGGAAAATAATATCTAAGCTACAATGCAACCAATTTATGGAAGTGATTGAAATAGATATGTTGGTAAGAAGAGATATTGATGGAAAAAACCATTGTATATTTAATATCAAGTTGAATATTTCAAAAATAAGAAAATATAATTCATAAGAACCATGAAACATAATGGGTTTGACATAGACAATGATATACAATAATATATCAATTATGCAACCTTAGGCTCTATATAGAAAAAAACATGATATAATTATGGGACATTTCATGAATATCAAATTATATTTCTATTATTCATGGTAATTAAAGGAATGTTAAGAAAAAAAAAACATATCTAATTGGTGTCATTCATCAAGCTCTTAAAGAATCAACATTTCTAGGTCATTATCCACTTCTATTACTTGCACCAACTATAGTTGCAACATTTAATATCAAAGCCTTAACAATCCATTCATAAATTTGAATCCCATCATAGATTTTACCTAATTAGGAGCAAGACTTACAAGCTTGCAGATATTTGACACATAAGCTACATATTGATTGATGAGATGAGCTTCATTAGATAACATTTTTTTAGAAAACATAGACTTTAGACTTCGTCAAGCATTTCCTATAAATGTAAACATAAAATTTGAATGCATATCTTTGCATTTTATTGAAAATATATTTTTTTGTATTTCAATACATATCCTTCATTATTATAAACTTTTTGTATTAATAGTACACACTAATGAAAGTAATCATTTTCAATTATTTTATAGATTTATCTATAATTTTTGGTTGGAGATTGAGATAGTTGCATGTCTTATTAATGACACACCATAATATATTAGTAACATGCATACTAAATTATTGTGGGAAGAATCCAAAATTGTTATTACTTTATATAAGATATTTAGACAAGAAGGATATAACATTCACCAACAAAATTTTTATCAAATTCTCATAAATATAAGAGATGCAAATCCAACTATTAATGACAAGGACCAAATGTTGACATAGACACAAGAACCAATAATTTTTTTGATAATAATATTTATTTATTTTTTCAAAATTATAATGTGCATAATCATAATAGAAGAAGATTGTATTCATTGAAGCGCCCTGTAACATATAACATTGCAACAAAAGTGGATAGTGTCATTGCACCATAAAGGAAAATTGATGAACTTGATGTTGAGTTATTAATTGGTAAGGATGCAAGGGTAATGTTTACTTCCAATCTTTGGATAGAAGTATATTTTATAAATGAAACTTTATGGTATGTTCAAGAAATAATATACAAACTTGGAAGAGCACCACCAGAATTATCGACATATGCTATGTTTGAATTTGATAGTTACTCGAGCATTCTATTTCAAGATCAGTTTCACATATTACTTAAATTACACCAATACAAAGGGGACAAACAATCTAAATACCCTTAAGATTAGCTTGGGTGTTGATAATACACATATCACAAGGTCTAACTCTTTCAAAAGCCACTATTGACATAGTACAAAAAGAAATAACATGATTGACATTTGTGGCTATATCACATGTAAAGTTATTGAAAGGTCAAAAAATAATGCCACCATTTACATTTGACTATTATGAAAAGATGAAAAAGGGAAAACAACTTGGAAATAAAAAATCTAAAGAGCAAAGTCTAAAGTTATTAGAAGATGAATGATGTGATGTACTTCTTATAAATATCTTTCAATGAATATGAAATAATGTACTATTTCTTAGATTCTCTCAGTTGTAAATTACACATTTTGTTGATTATTAAATTATTATTATCTCTAATGTTATATTCTCTAAAGGTATTATATTATTATTACTCAAATAAAATTGTTCCAATCATTAAAAGAATTTTAGTCACATGTTCAAACTACATAGAATACTAGCCTACCAATCTTTAAAAAGATCCATCTTAAATATGCCAAGAGACATCCTTCTTAAGGATCCTATTTTTAAATCAATTTATTTTATATTTTTAAATTTTTGGCTACAAAATTACATGAAATTGTTTCATATATATCTAAAAAAATTCTCTTGAATATTAAGTAAAATAATATAGGTTATAAATTATAGACTACATATAAATAAATCTTAAGAAAGTAACAACGTATTCTCTTTTTGCAAATATGCAATAAGTATTCTAGGATAGTGAGATATTTGATATACAAGTGGAATGGATGGGTCCCCTCATCCTTTCCAACTAGAGCCTTCAATATATGTAGCCAAAGATTGTTCCTAAGGGGGGTCAATGGGAAGCATCCCCTTGTTCCCACTTTCCCCATCTTAATTAGGGGGAGGGCCTAGTTGATGATAGGAAAAAAAGAGTTCCCTTTTTTTTTGTGTGTTTTTGGGCACTTTTCACATTATTTTTTGGCCCATGGTTATGTAAAACTACCTTTTTATGCACCTATTTATATTCGAACATATGTGAGGGGTTGATATAGTGAGTTTTATAGGGATTTCATAGGTATATAGTGGTTTTCAAAATGTTATCAAATTGAAAAGAGAAAGTGTATTGCATATGCAATATTGTGTTGAAGATTAATCCATATTTTTACCTTTCTTTGATGGAGTTTTTTCTTTCAAGGGTTTATCCATGTACATTTGGTGGCATGTGTTTATTTATCATGATTTGTTGATTTCTATTTATTTCCTTATAATTAGTAAATGGGCAAATCAATGTTACATTGATAAAAAATATTTTTGCATACTTTTTCAAGGGTTAATATTTGTAGTAGTTTACCTTGTTCTAGCAACAAAGTAAATTTTATTTGTAGTAATTTGAATAAATTTTGAGTTATATGTGCAAATTTTTCTAAAAATTCATTTTGGAAAAAATATTTGGAATAGAAGGCGTACTAAAAAGGTAAAAGGTAAAGAATAACATTCAATGCTAAATTTTATAATGAATATTGACAAACATAAAGTTGATTTAAAGTTATTTTAAAAAAAAATTACTTTAGAGTTGATGTATAGTTCAAAATAAAAAACATATTATTTTTATTAATCACATGAATATATATGTAGAAAATGGTGTAAACATAAAATTCACTTTGGCCTTGTCATAAATACTCCACCAGTGTTTTATTTAATTTAATTTATGTATAATCTAACATAAGCTTGAATTTAATCTCTTATCAACTTGCTTCAATCTCAAATGGTCTATCCAAATCAACTTTCACTTTAGCTATTCTTGCATTCTAGACATAACAATGCATGTTTGGATCTATCCCTTTCACATAAATACGTGTAATATTTACTTCATCTTGGATATGTTTCCATCCTAGGTGTGATATTGTACCCATTTAATAGTTTATTTTGGATATTAAAAATATTTTATTTCTATCACCTAGATAGCTAATAATGATATGTTACATCTTGACTTGAGGTACACAAATTCCATCATTACCTCATCAACATCAATCATGCCTCAATTTATAAGGTATTTTCCTACATCTAGTTTGAATTTTTAGATAAGCTTATTTAGGATTAGTAATGGTAGGTGTGAAGTATAATTGTCTCAAGCTCTTCCATATGAGTTAGATTTTCATTATTTAGATATTAAAATACATTCACATCTTATGAGTTACAATTCTTAGTGGATGAGTGGTTCACCTTCATTCTCCTTTTCATTTCTTATACATTCTCTCACCTAGATTTATTTTTCTTTCAACTAGTCTAGTTTGTTCTATTTTTTCTCTCTTGATTAATGGGAATATAATTTTGTATCCTATCGTATTCTCTTGAAAAAACATGTGGCTATTACTATGGAATTAGGTCTTGGTTGATTTCTTTCTTATCACAAAATTTAATAATTTCATGATGTTTTTTTCTCTTGTGTAACTACTATTTTTTACATTAAAAAAGTATAGGTGTGACCATCATAGAGAGAGAGAGAGATGGAAAGTGAGAGGGAGATGGAGAGGGAGAGAGAGGTAGAGGGAGGGAGAGAGAGGTAGAGGGAGGGAGAGGGAGAGAGGGATGGAGAGGGAGAGAAAGAGACTTGATAGTGTGTGAGAGAGAGAGAGAGAGTGGGATATACCTAAGAGAGAGACCTAAGAGGGAGTGGGAGAGACCCAAGAGAGAGAGATAGAGACTTCAAAGAGAGGATAGAGGATATGGAGAGGAGAGGGAGAGAGAGAGGAGAGGGAGTGGGAGGGACCTAAGAGAGAGAGAGGGAGTGGGAGAGAGAGAGAGACTTGAGAGTGAGAGAGGGAAGGAGAGAGGAAGAGAGAGTGGGAGAGAGAGACCTGAGAGGGAGATGAAGAGAGAGAGAGGGAGAGACTTGAGAGAGAGTGGGAGAGAGAGACCTGAGAGGGAGATGAAGAGTGTGAGTAAGAGAGATAGAGTGAGAGAATAGAGAGAGGGAGTGGGAGAGACCTGAGAGAGAGAGAGAGGAGGGAGTGGGAGATACCTGAGAGAGAGAGGGGGGGAGGGAGGGAGACTTGAGAGGGAGAGAGAGATAGAGGGAGGGAGGGAGATGGAGAGGGACTTGAGAGGGAGAGAGGAGAGAGATAGTGGGAGAGAGAGAGACCTAAGATGGATATGGAGCGTGTGTGTGTGTGAGAGAGAGAGAGAGACCTAAGAGGAAGAGAGACTTTGGAGGGATGGAGAGAGAGAGAGAGAGGGAGATGGAGAGTGAAATGGAGATGGAGAAGGAGAGAGAGGGAGAGGGAGTGGTAGGGACCTGAGAGAGAGAGAGAGGTGGAGAGGGAGAGAGAGGGAGAGAGAGGGATAGAGATATGGAGAGTGAGAGAGAGGGAGAGAGATATGGAGAGTGAGAGAGAGGGAGAGACAGAGAGACTTGAGAGGCAGAGAGGGAGATAAAGGGAGGGAGAGGGAGATAGAATTAAGAGGGAGAGAGGGAGGAAGAGAGGGAGAGAGAGTGGGAGAGAGAGACATGAGAGGGAGAGAGTGAGTGAGAGTGAGAGTGAGAGATTGAGAGAGAGAGAGAGATAGGGAGTGGGAGAGAACAAAGAGAGAGAGGGAGGGAGAGACCAAAGAGAGAGACCTAAGAGGGAGAGAGAGAGCCGAGAGACCTAGGAGAGAGACCAAAGAGGGAGAGAGACTTAAGAGGAAGAGAGACTTCAAAGGGAGGGAGAGGGAGACGGAGAGCAGAGGAGGATGAGAGAGAGAGAGAGGGAGAGGGAGAGGGAGAGGAGTGACTTGAGAGAGAGATAGAGGTAGAAAGATAAGTCTAGAGCTCAAGGAGAGAGAGTGTGAGAAAGATAGGTATAGAGAGGGACAAAGAGAGAAGAAAGGAGGGAGGGATAGGTCCACAGCTTAAGGGGAGACATAGTGATAAATAGAGAGGTAGAGAAAGGGATAAAGATATATGATGATTTATGAAGATTTGTTCATCTCCTTACTATAAAAAATATAAATATTTCATTATTCATTAATTTTTCTAATGTTTCAATTATTTTGAGATGAGTGTTACTAAAAAATCATGAAAAGGAGACTTTGCATGCGAAAGTAGTGAGCATTTGATATTTCAAAAATGAAATATGAAGTTCAAATGATTATAATTATTTTTTGTGTGCAATATAAAAACACCACCTAGTTTGTTGTGTAGAGATCTCAATCACCTTTCCAATGCTTGTAAAAAGTCAAAATTTCAATAAGAAACACAAAAGTTATGCCCATTTTAGTAAAGAGGGTTTTTTAGGTCTTCAAAATGGATATTCGTTTCAAATGGATATCCATTTTGTTTTTCAAAAAAATGGGTTCCCACTTTCCAAAATGGATATTCATTTCAAATGGATATCCATTTTGTTTTTCAAAAAAATGGGTTCCTGCTTTCCAAAATGGATATCTATTTTGAAAAACAAAACAGATATTTGTTTCAAACGGATATCTGTTTTGTCTAACAAAATTTGTAGCCTTGGGATTTCCCTCAGGTTTGCCTTGTTTTTTGGCTTGGGATTGCCTAACTTGGAAAGTCAACTAAAAAAACGTGTTTACAAAATTTCCTTAGTTTTTTGAAGTTTTCCCTTGTGGCTAACGAATTTTTTTTATTTGAATTTCATGAAACAAAAAGGGTTTATATAAAAAAAAATCAGCTTTCCACCAATATAAGTTATGCCTTATTTTGAATTTAATAAATAATTGCTATTGATTTTCTACATACATTGCGACTAAAGTTCTAATTGATAGACTGATTGAAAAACTTCTACAACTTTCAAACTACCTAACATTTTTTGAACCTACAAGATGCATCACATTCTATGCTTCACATACTATAGGATAAAAAAAATGAATTTCATAAAGTTTTGACCAAGTTATGGTGGTCAAACACAGAGGTTTTAATAATTTTGAAAAGTTCTAATAAAAAATGAATAACAAATTATTTACATGGAAAAAAATTACAAAAAAAAATTTGGTACATTTGAGCACATGTTCTCTACTTATATTGAAAGATTCAGAAAAAATAAATAAATAATAAAAATAAAAATTCTTGTACTTAGGGTGGTTAGACATACACCTGCTTCTTTTTTTTCCTTAAAATTTAGTACCACTGCATTGAAATTTCAAATTTTCGCAAAACATATTTACTTTTTTCCATAAAAGGACTAGTAGCCTAGAAACTACATTCAATTTGATACAACTTTTGTTTTTACATATTTTTTAAATTATGTTAATAACCTATTCAAATTTTTATGTCAAGTTGCCTAACTTAGATTTTATGAATTTTCATCACCACTTAGAGGCCTAGTTTGGACCCCCATGATCTTGCACTTACCCAATTGATTTAATTAATTAATTCTTTTTTTGAGTTGAATGTGTAAATCAAGTTTGACTTTTGCAAACAAAGTTGCATTAGTTTGATTTGATTTTTGATAAATGATTTGAATAGTTTGATTTAATTATTCAAATTTTGGAGGGAAAGTGTCGTAATTAACCTATTATGATTTAATAATTTAATTAACTTAGGGGAATAAGGTGTTTTAGTGACATAATTAAATAATTGGCATTAATTAATCCATCAGGATGAAATAAAGTGGAATTAGGACTTCATTAAATAAATGTAATGTATGTAATTGGTTGAAATGAAGAAACGTGAATTAATCAAATAATGTCATTTAATTTAATTAATATCAGAAATAGGGTTGTTAGGACTGTATTAAATAAATGGAATTTATTCAATTTTTCAAAAATGATGAAAAAGTGAATTAATTAAATAATGTTGTATTATTCAATTAATAGAGGAAATTAGGGTTTTGGATGTTGTGATGTTTTGTGATGTTCTCAGGATGTTGCAAGATGCTTTCGAGATGTTGCAAGACATTTTGGGATGTTTCTGAGATGTTGCGGGATGTTTTTGAGATGTTGCTGGATGTTTCCAAGATGTTGCAGAACATTTTTGAGATGTTATGGGATGTTTGCGAGATGTTGTGGGATGTTGTTCGATGCTATTTAGGGTGTGTGATAGGTGTTAGGTCAATTTTACATGTCTACATTTTTCCCCTCTTTGATACAAAGTACAGGTTGCTTTGTTTCAAATATTCTATTTTTAAGATCAAGTTTTTTGAAAAGAAATTATGCCCCACCATGCCCCAACGTTCAGTGGAATGATGGTAGGACTCTGTGCTTCCCCTCGAGAGATTGGCCAAAATTTTTGAGTTTGATGTCAAGCTCACAACCCTGTTCTATTTGAGTTTTGATGTGTTTGGGATGAAATATTAGGTCCATAGGTCTTTCGTGTTTTTTTCTAATGTTTTTGGGAGCTTCTAATTTCAAAGTAGGAATGTTCCCTAATTAAAAATTAGGGTTTCCTAAGTGAAATTAGGGTTTTCTTGAGGGTTAATATAGGCAATTAGGCTTCTAATTGGCTAATTTGTGCTTTGACTCTATAGCTAATTCTTATCTCTAGATTACTCATTTTGTTAGTTGTCGAGGAGCAATGTCGAGGATTTAGGGAGCTCCACATCGTTCAGACCTAGTTCGGGAGTTCGGATGGCCCACAAGCGTCAGTGGCCTAGTATGTACCTTGTCACTTCTTATTTTTGTCTTGTTACATTCTTGTATTGTGTGTACAAAGTTTCTTGAGTCAATAGCGAAGTTTTGGTGATTTTAGAGCATGTGCATCATTTTTCTTGCATTTGCTAGGTGAGAAGCTCACACTTGACCTTAAAACCCTCACACTTGCTATAAAACCTCACACTTGACTTAAAACCTTGCATCTGATTCATGCACTTGCTCTAAAACCTTGCATTTTTTTGTCATTTGACAATTTCCTTTCCCTTGCTAAAGAACCTCATACTTTCTATAAACCCTTGCATCTGATGTCCTCGCTCTTGCTCTAAAACCTCACACTTGTTTCATGCAGTTGTCCTAAAATCTCGCCCTTGACATAAACTCTTGCATTTTCTTTTAGCATTTTCTCTTAAACCTTGCACTTTACTTAAACTCTTGCATTTGAAATAAACCCTATTAGCATTTTCTTGTTGTCATCCTAAATGTCATTTGTCATTGTGTTTCTTTTGTTTTGTGTTGCTCTATATATTCAAAGTGAAACCCTAACATCGTGGGTTAAAATGATTACATGTGGTCCTCAAACCACTACAGCAGAGGGAGATATGACCTCAACACCTATTTGATCTGATTTCCCATTTCAGTGTTCTAGAGAGAGACTTTCTAGATGAAGTTGGACTTCATTATATCTCTTATATGCCTCCCATCCAAACTCACACAACAATGATGACCACGCTCGTGGAGCGATGGCATTCAGAGATGTCCTTGTTTCATTTTCCTAGAGGAGAAGTGATTGTTACCCTCAAGGATGTGTGGAGGATACTCCAACTTCCTATTCACGGCGAGCTTGTTACATATCATGTTCGACGTGGTACCCGCACCATGCAGTGTGTGCTAGGTGTTACACACTTGGAGGTGTACTAGTCGGAGATTGATCTATCTGAGTTTTTTGGTAGTGAAAATCCTATTTCACTTGTCCTATGTGGTTTGATTTCAGGACTAATTTTTCCTAATAGGATATGTCAGTAGTTTCCTGTGGGTTGGGGCGTATGTATTGAGAGTATGCTCGAGCATGGGATGAGGTATTCTTGGGGTGTGTTTCTTCTCGCTCATTTTACAGAGATATGCATGAGGTTGTGTGTCGGGATGGGAAATCTATTTCCATAGGTGTTTCTCTTTTGCATGTTTGGGCCTTAGAGCACATTGCAATTGGTCAACCTAACAAGATACAAGATTGTTCTCTTGATGATCCGTACTCATATCGTTATGGAGATTTTATGCACTACACCTTTCTCAGGGATCTTCCCTATTAGCGTCATGTTTTTGATGAGATGCCAGGTTTTGTGTGGAGATCTTATATGGGTTGTGAGGCATGGCCAGAGGATCCAAAGCATCTTGTTTACTGTCGACAGACCCGATGGTTGATTGGTAATTCTTATTCTGTGCTAGAGATTACTTACTGGAAAGAGTATGTTGATAGTTTGGAGAGAGACATGGTTGGGTTCCTAATGCTTATGAGGTTCATTTGGTCAGACCACTAGGGAGGTTTGTGTATGGGGTCTCCATACAGATATAGATACTATTGTTGCTAAGTTCAGAGCACTTGCCCTAGTTGGTTGGGGTTGTCTAGTTGGTTTAGTTGATCCAGGTACTACTCTTGATCATTATGATCAGTGGTGGGCACATTGTAGGCCATTGAGATTCATCGATCCTGGGGGTGATCCTGCTTTGGGTAGAGCAAGTATTACAGGTCATCGTGGGAAGTGACAGTGCATTGAGGTTCTTTTAGAGTGGTTGAATAGGGCCTGACATGATGGGGCATAGGGTAGTTAGGATGAGCACATGTCTTAGGCGCAGGGTCATGGACAAGTTCTAGTTCCTCCTCTACCACCCAGGGATGGAGATATACTATTAGCCCAGATGACTGCTGCTAGAGATGTAGGGATAGTGTGGAAATAGGCCATGAAGGATCAGGTAGAAATTTTGAGGGTTGAGCGAGATAGCGAGAGTGGTCAATGTCATGTTGTAGAGGCTCAGGTACAGTTTCTTAAAACAGAGAGAGATACTCTTAGGGCCGAGCATGATAGTTTCAGAGCAGAGCGGGATCATTTTTTACAAATGTCCACATACTATCAAACCTTATATGATGCCATTGTTCCTAGGACTACTCGACATCCATATTTTGGAGAGCCTAGTGCTATGAGTGATGGTGGTGGTGGGGCAAGTGATCAGTCTATGAGATAGCCAGATCCTTTTGGTGGTCCCTAGGTTTTTGTCCTTCATGTTGGGGTCTTACTTTTTTGTATTTGATCATTATGTTGTTTATTGCTTAGAGACATATTGTAGACATGTGTTTTGTATCTATATTCACCGGCCTGATTGAGGCCTCATATTTATGTTATGATTTTTTATTACCCTATCACAATTGTTTCAATGATAATGATGTACTTATGGTATTCCCCTTATGATGATGATGATATATGTGAGATATACCTTCTTCGATTTAGCTTTATTTTATGCTTCGTGGATGACAATAAATGATAATGTATGTTTATGTATGTTTTTTATGTATACATATGATATGGATGGATGATCTTACTTTATCTCATATGATGTCGTGATATATGATGTTTATGTGGTGTTGATATATGATGGATGGATTCCCCATACATGATACATGATTTTTTTATTGGTTTATTGTTAGCATGATGTGTATTGATGACATTGTGGATGCAAGATGGATATGGTACTAATGATATTGCTATGTAGGGTAGATGTTAATTAGAAGAAATATTGATGATGGATAGAGATATGATGTTAATTAGAAGAAATATCAATGATGGATAGAAATATGATGTTTTTGGTAGTTGATGAGTTTCTTTTGCTTGCTTTAGAGACTTCATAGTTTGAACAATCCTATTTGATGTAGCAAATAGATACACTCCAACAAGGTATGAATGACCAAGGTGACTTTGTATCTATTGCATGGAATTTGAGCCTAAAAACAAAGAGTATATTTGCTCATACTAGACATATGAAAACTTTGTTTAAAGTATATATTCAGGTTGTGCTAAGAACTTTTTGGACTAGTCACACAGAGAGGTATAGAACATCTAACATGTAATTGTTTCATGAATTATTTCAACACAACTTTCATATACTCAATAAAGCGAGTATTCACCATGGTAGTTTTACAAAAATATCTTACAAACATCAAATTGGAATGACAATCAATTGCCCCCATTCCTTCTCTAAATCCTTATGGACATCCTCAAGAGATCCTAGGAATGATTCAATAAAATAAATCATAAAATAAGACTACAAAACGATAAAAACAAAGTTGCAATATCACTTTCCATATCTGTTTGAGGTTTTAGGACTATTATCCATTGTTTATCATGTCTATCATAGGAACGGATCCATTAAGGCATATCTCAGGATGTTGTTGGTGAATTGTCAAAAAGATAGGTAGTTGATACTTTGCTTTGCTTCAGTCTATTTTGCGATCAAATCTTTGTGATCATTTTCTTGAAGGTTCTAGCTTTTTGGTGTTTGCTTTATTTTTTTGTTTGTTTTGTCAAAGGGTGAGTGTGATGATTTGTTTATTATGGGTGAAAATTTTATTTCAAATTGTTATGATAGGATGTGTTTTTTTATTTTTTGAGTTTTATGATTTTTTTGTTATTTTTAGGGGACTAACCTAGGGCCTCGAGGGCTCATCAAAGATAATCCTTGCCTATGATGTACAAATAGAGGCTTGTAGTTTTCTTGGTTTGAGTGTTTTTTACCTTTTCTATTTTGTGAATATTTTTGGATTTTTGACTTCTTTTTTTAAATTTTGAATTTTTGACTAAGTTGAAAACAAAGCATGTTGGAAACCTAAGGGGACTGACCTAGGGTCTTGGGGGCTAATAAGCCTTTCCTATGTTGTACACATAAATACCATGTAGTTCGACCTTTTGAATCAAAAAAGAATTTTTTTTTTTTGAATAAACAATATTTGATAATTTGGATTGATATTCCACTTTTGTGTCTAAAGGATATGTTGCGGGAAATCTAGTTGTGAGGTTCAAGCAAATGTTAATATCTTAGACTATTTGAGTGAATGAATAATCCAATGATGTTTCATTTTTTATATTTTTCAAATGTTTTTGAATTTTGTTGTTTTCTAAATGTTTTTGATTTTTGTTGTTTTGACCATGATAGGATGTTTGAAGATCTAATCCACGGCCAACTTTAGGAAGTTGCCCCAATTGTAGAAAAAACTAATTTCCTTAATCAATGACAAGCCATGGTTGGATACACTGTTTCATTATGAAATAGATGGGTGAATGTTGTGGATGGTACTAATAGATAATGATGCAGGGCTTATTTAAGCATAGCGCTTGTTTTCCAAGTTTTCACTATTGTACTTGTTCTAGGAGTGCCACAAAGTGGTTTTCACTGAAAGAACATTTTATTTCTCTTTACTATTTTTCTTATTTTTTTATTTATTTTGTATTTACCCATTTTTCATTTTTTTGGATTTTTACCCTCTTGCCTGGGGTGTAAGATATTGAAAACTTGGATTGATATTTCACTTTGTTTTTCTAGAGGATATGTTGTAGAAAAGATTACTTGAACTAGCTGTAGGGTTCAAGTAACTGTTGATATCTTAGAATTTTTGAGTGAAGGAATAATCCACATTATTGGTATCTTTGAAGGTTACCTTGGTAGTGCATTGGTGGTACACCTTGTTGTTGGGACAAAATGTTTTGAAGGTTACCCTAGTAGTGTGTTGGTGGGATACCTTGTTGGTATGAACTATTTCGAAGGTTTCCCTAATAGTGCTAAGATATTGAAAACTTGGATTGATATTTCACTTTGTTTTTCTAGAGGATATGTTGTGGAAAAGCTTACTTGAACTAGCTATGGGGTTCAAGCAACTGTTGATACCTTAGAATTTTTTTTGAGTGAAGGAATAATCCATGTTATTGGTGTCTTTGAAGGTTACCTTGGTAGTGCGTTGGTGGTACACTTTGTTGTTGGAACGAATTTTTTCAAAGGTTACCATGGTAGTGCATTGGTGGTATACCTTGTTGTTGGGATGAACTGTTTCGAAGGTTTCCCTAATAGTGCTAAGATATTGAAAGCTTGGATTGACACTTCACTTTGTTTTTCTAGAGGATATGTTGCGAAAAAGCTTACTTGAACTAGTTGTGGGGTTCAAGCAACTGTTGATATCTTAGAATTTTTTTGAGTGAAGGAATAATCCATGTTGGTATCTTTGAAGGTTACCTTGGTAGTGTGTTGGTGGTACACCTTGTTGTTGGGATGAATGGTTTTGAAGCTTACCCTAGTAGTGGTGTTGGTGAGATACCTTGTTGGTGGGATGAACTGTTTCGAAGGTTACACTGGTAGTGCGTTGACGAGATACCTTGTTGGTGGGGTGTATCTTTATAATATTAAACTTGAGGAATCCTTTGATCTTGAGTTTGAGGTACACCTTGGTGTTGTGGATTTCCTTGATATTGTGGATACTGGAAGTGTTGTTGATGTGGATATTCAGTTGTTTGTGGAATGATGTCCATTTTTTTGTGGATATGTAATGTTTTGATGTTGCACATTGCATTGGTGATACATCATATTTTTATTTCGTTTAAGTTCCTCAAGATCTCTCTTAATTTTATTTAGGGTGAATTGATGTTCTGGAGTTATTCCTTGACAGTGATTTTGAAATCCTTGATGTTGTGACCCTTGATAAGAGTAATTTGGATAATAGATAGACATGCTTTTGGGATTTTTTGATACTCAATACCCTATCATAAGGTCACTTGGTTTATATTTCTAAGGGGATCATACCTATTGCCATGCGGGAGGTGATAACACGGGTCTTCCAGTTGCTAGGTCTGCTTTCTCCTTTTCTTTATCTAAGATCTTCGCTACATTTATCCACTGGTTGGGTGTTTCTTTTGTCTCAAATATAAAGCTCCTTAAACTTCTAATGATATCTATTTGTGCTCCTTCAATCAGTTCGAAGTGTGGCTATATGATTGTTGGTGTAAGGTTTGGTTATTGAATTGGAGTAGTCAAATGCCAAATGGTCATAAGGTGAGTGGTGTTTTGAGATGGTTGTTATGAATCTCAAGACCCAAAGGTCTGAATGTTATTTTGGAATGTTGCTACTTCTCAGAAATAAAAAATGTTGAAGGACTAGGGTTGATATTGCACTTCCTTGTCTAGAGGATATGTTGCGGAAAAACTTATTTGAACTATCTACAAGTCCCAAGTAACTGTTGATATCATAAATGTCTAAGTGAAGGAATGATCCCAATGGTTTGTTTGATTTTGATTTCTAATAAGTAGGATGGAAATAATGGATGTGGGACTATGTGACTTATCTGGTTTTCCAATCGTTTTGTTCTAATAATGATCTTGTAAACAAATTCATTTTGCTTTTCCCAATTGTCAATAAGATAAATCAATAGCATTGGTTTCTGGGCAAAATGCACAAGACTATGAGAAAAAGTGGCCAAATTTATCAAGTGTGACCAAAAATTTGTCAAGTGCTCAGGTTTCGAAGAAGCAAGTGTGAGCTAGAATGGTAAGTGTAACTACTAGGTGTTTCTTTCAAATGCAATTTTTACTCAAGAAAAAGTGATCATATTTTAGGAAAACACAAGTATCTTAGTGTCAAGTACACTAGTTTCTAAGAAACAAATGCAAGGAAATAAAAGCAAGTGCAAAGGTCCTATAGCAATTGCTCAGTTTCTATCAAATGCAACTGATTTTCATCAGTGGTTTTTTCGAGACAGAGAGAAAATGCAATGAATTTTTGGAAACTACTCAAAAAATGTGACAACTGCATTGGAATTTTGTGCAAATGCAATGAATTTTTTGGCAAGTGCTCGAGAAAATATGAGATCAAATGCAACTAATTTTTTTAGCAATCTTTCTCTAGATTTTTGCAAGTTTTTTGGTTTTTCTCTCAATTTCTCTGTGTTTGGAGCATGGAAAATGATACAAAAACACTTGGACTAACTCAAAAAGCATGGACTTGTGTGACCTTTATGTCTATAGCTCAAGTTGTGAAATCACGACAACCAAGTCATATTTCCCAAATGTTTACTTTGATCAATGCAACATAAAATAAAAGCATGAATATTCAGAAACCTTTAAGGAAAATCCTTTCAAGGAGTACAAACATAGGGCTTCTTTCACAAGTATACACTTGTATAGGCGTAAAATTGCACCCCTCACAATTTCACATACATTTGTGCTCCTGCTTTAGTGTCCACTCCCTTAGCATCTTGAGGAGGCTCATTTTAGCCCTTGCATCAGCCTTTTTCCCTCTCAGGATGCTCCAGCACCCCTTTTCAGTAGCCACCCTCGTGTGTTATCTTTTCATTGAACTTTCCACTTTTCTCGTTCACACTCTTTTGTAGCGTGACGTGTCCAGACACAAGTGCACTGCGCTAACTCCTGCGATGTTTCAATGCTCAAACGACCATTTTTGAGAATGCTTTCCATTTGTCACCTCCTTTGGTCGGTGGTAACAGCTCGAGATTCCTTGAAATCGCTCAGGAATATTCTTTTTGCTTCTCCTCTCTCCGTAAAAGTATTCTTTTCACTCCATTTAGAGCTTCTAACTTCTTCCAAGTCTTTTTGGCACTTCTCTTGCTTCATTCTAGCTTTTAGCCTCACTCCATCACTTGCTTGCACAGCTTCATACAGCTTTTTGTAGCAACTTCAAGCTCTCTCAGGCTCCCCTTATAACAACC
Organism: Sequoia sempervirens; assembly: GCA_007258455.2. Classification (NCBI taxonomy): domain Eukaryota; kingdom Viridiplantae; phylum Streptophyta; class Pinopsida; order Cupressales; family Cupressaceae; genus Sequoia; species Sequoia sempervirens. Next base: position 57,677 of record VDFB02170591.1, on the reverse strand, counting down.
TTTGTAACTTTATCTCCCTTATTTCACGCTTGTTAGCATCCTGGGATTGCATATCCCCTACTATTCACATACTTACTTGGTGATATGGGTTCTCCTCCTCGAGCGGGGTTTTCTTTTATCACCTCTTTTGTGATACAGGTTCTCCTCCTCGAGCAGGGTTTGCTTTTATCACACGCTTATTTGGTGGTGCGGGTTCTAATCCTAAGCGGGTTTTGCTTTCACCACACACTTTGTTCATCACACTCTTTCTCTCTATCCTCTTGGTTGTCCATGAAGGCGAGAACACCAAAATGGGGGTTTGACTAAGGCAAACCCCTATACAACCCTAAAAATTTATCTCCCTCTTGTGTGCAGGCATTGAAGACACTCACGAGCTATAAGCTTCATCACTTGTGCAATTGTAAGTATTTCCTTTCTTCTCCTTATCTTTTTCATCTCTACTTCTTTATTTTAGTTCTATCACTTTCTATTATTTCCCTATATTCTGTAAGTTCTTAGCAATCAGATAGAAGCATTCACTTTTCTATTTTCTAAGACATTCTCATTCTTTGGTCTGTACGACACGCCAACATGCCTCTAGGACGCTAGTGCGTTATGTTGTTGTCAATTTTCTACACTGTCGTCCTTTGGCCGAGAGCTTGTTAATTTGTCCAGAAAATCTGTGACCTACTCTTTCAGATTTTGAAACCTCTGCGTTGTTCCATTGAGGTAGTTTAGGGAAGTTCACCCCGTGAGGCTCTCTAAATGAAGATAACTCATGATTAGCGAACCCCCCTCTTCTACATTTTGGTGAACCTGACATTAAGAGAAAATATTCTGAAAAATTAGGAATTTATTTACCCCTACTTTGTAGGGTCATAACTTTTGACTCAGTGCTCAAAATTCAGAACCGTTTGCACCATTGGAAAGGTCTCCTAGAGAACTAGTTCAGTCCCTAAAATACTAGTGCCTTCAGCAATTGAATTTTAGGGATCGATGCAAGTTCCAACCCAAAATTCTGGTCTGAAGACCTCCAAAAACGCAAATTACTAGAACATAGAAAATACCAAAAAAATTGTAATGAATTTAATATCTTCTTTTATTGGTTCAGTATCTAATTTTGTTCAAAATATTAATGATACTCCATTCCATGTGTGTGATAGTGACTTGGCTTTACCCATGTCACTTGGTGTCTTTGATCCTTCTCACAAATGTCCTCTTGCTTCAAAGAACATTTTGTTTCAAGAAGATGAAATCATTGATACTTTCCTTAACATTGCTCTACCTTCCATTCATTCCAATGCGCTCTCTTTTGGAGATGATGCATTTGTGAATGATGAATCTACCCCTCATTCCAATGCACTCTCTCCTAGGGATGTTGCATTTGTGAATGAGGAGGCTTATCTTTGTTCCAATGCATTAGCGAATGATAAACCTCCTTCCACATCTGATTCTCCTTGGATCGATGTTGAGAATGTTTCTTCAAATAATTATTCCACATTTTATCCTGTTTGGATTGATGTTGAGAATATGTATTCAAATAATTATTCTACTAGTTTTGATGATTCTATAAATGCATTCTATGTCTTTGTTGCCTCTAAAAGGCCTAAGAGATCGATCATTTACATGACTCTAGCTAGTCCTTCTCCTAAAAGGGTTTGTTCTATTAATGGTGTTCCATTTGATAGTAATTACCTTGATCTTTCTAAGGCTCCCTCTTATAGAGCGGTAGCCCATACTTATGAGAATAGAATGAATAAACAAACAAGTCTTCCTTTAGCTCCTAAACCTACAACTAAAGCACCCAGTGATTACAATCTTGTCGAGCAACCTCGGGTTACTCCAGATAAGATATCACTGTGGGACTTGCTTCAATCTACTCTGGTTTATCAGGGTTTTCTTTAGGAAGCCTTGCAAGAGATCCTATTTCCTTCCTTCGCTAGGACGACAGATGCTAATGCGTTGATGGCGTATATTCATGTAGATTCGCCGAATATTACATTCTATCCATAGGAAATCTCACCTCTAGAAGTATAGAAGCAAGTAGATCCTTTAATGATCATAGTTAACATTAACAAAATTGGCATTAGATGTACACTCATTGACATCGGTTCAATACTCAATGTGTGTAGTATTGATTTATTGCCTAAGATTAATATTGACTCATCTTCTCTTAATGCTTCTTTTTTTTTCATTCATGGGTTTGATAATGTTGGGCGACAAGCTCTAGGTACAATAGTATTACCTTTGCAGCTTGCACCCATTACCATACCTACCCTTGTATATGTTATGCTAGAAAAATTACCTTATAACCTTCTTCTTGGTAGACCATGGATTCATGCTATGGGTGCAATCCTGTCTACTTTGCATAAATAGATTAAGTTCATCTACAATAATAAAGTAGTCACAGTCAAGGTTGACCCTAAGGCTATGCACTTATGTGAGATGGCAGTTGTTGGTCAAACTTTGGTTGTGTCTACTCTTATCCCTTCAGTGTCTTCTAATGTGTCGATGTTTACTCTATCAGTACCTACAACAAAGGGTACTCTTGATATAAATGTCCCTGAAGAATATCCTTTTGAAGCAAGGAGTCCTAAGTGTGCTCCTTCTACCTCTTCTTAAAAGAATACATGACTTGGTGATGATTGGGGTTCTTTAGACTTTACAGATTCATTCATTCAAGAATATAAAGTTGACCTGATCCACTTAATCTTTCCAATGGCATCATTCACACCCGCTATCAAAGATGTTTACTCTTGTGTATCGCAGGGTAGCATGAACATAAATTGTAATGTCCTTAGTGTTGATCCTCCTTCTAAGGAAGAGGATTATGCTTCTACTAAAGAAGACAGTGTTGGCAGTCCTACTAATAAGGATAATGGTGATCCCATAGAGGAGTGTGATCCCCATTGTTGGGATAGTGCTCTTTATGAGGATCCTCCTTCTTTTCAAGACTTGCAAACACATTATGGCCCTGGCTTTAAGGTTGTCTCTAAATATGGCTATGAGCGTAAAGGTTGTGGGCATAAAAAACAAGGCATTCAAATCCCTATAGAATTCATACCCCATAAGCATACTTTGGGACTTGGTTGTTTTAAGGAATGATCTAAACAAAAGCTATGGTTGAGTGACATGAATTCTTCTCAACTTCGTTCTATTGAAAATATTCTTCCTCTGTTGTCTTCTATCTTTGTGCCTTCTTCTTCTTCTTGTGAGAAGTCAAATATTTCTCCACAAGAGAAAGGATTACTTCCTACTCCTCATTCTCTATCTAAGCAAGAGTGTATATTTTTGTAGCTTCTAAAAGCCCACCTAATCACTCTTCCTTCTCCTACACGTAACAAAATTCATAAACATGATAAAGAAGAACATTCTTTTTGCGCATACCATCGAGTGTCTGGCCATTCCACTAGTGAATGTAATGCCTTGAAGGACAAAATACAACAACTTCATGATTTAGGTGTCATCAAACTCCCATTTGATTGATACACCTTCCTTTTCTTTGCATTACAAGTGATATCGAGGTCTACCTCTATCATGCATGTTCTAAGAATGTTGCATGGTTCTCCTCCATTGTATGATGGGGACAATGATAACTCATTTTGGAGATGTGCATCCTCCTTAAGGACCCCCTCTCTTTTCCCTGTCTTTCAATTGAGGCATCCCTTGAGTGGACCCCTCTTCTTTTGAAGGGTTCTTGAGGTATTTCTTTGAAATATTTTCTCTCAAATGAATCCTTTTGCATCTAGCTTGGGGGAAGCCTGACTAGACCTATTCCATATCTTCACATCTAGCTTGGGGGAATCCTTACTAGACCTATTTCATACATCCACGTCTAGCTTGGGGGGAACTTGACTAGACCTCTCTTCTCAAACAACGCGTCCCTTGAGTGGACCCCTCTTCTTTTGAAGGGTTCTCGAGGGACCCCTTTGAAATCCTTCCAGTCTATTGATGGTTTGCGTGACTGTTCACTTACTTACCTACGTGGAATTTTTCTGACTATGTGAAGTCTAATTTCCTAGGTCTCCTCCATGTGAGAGATCTTAGGGGATACCTCTCTACAGGACCGAGAACCTATAGAGCTCCTAAACATCCTTACTTGGTGATACGGGTTTTCCTCCTTGAGTGGGGATTTCTTTTATCACCTATCTTTCTCAGTACGGGTTTTCCTCCTTGAGCAGGGATTGCTTTTATCACCTATCTTAGGTGATACAGATTTTCCTCCTTGAGAGGGGATTGCTTTTATCACCTATCTTTGGTGATAATAGTTTTCGCCCTTGAGCGGGGATTGCTTTTATCACCTATCTTTGGTGATACAGGTTTCCTCCTTGAGCGGGGATTGCTTTTATCACCTATCTTAGGTGATACAAGTTTTCCTCCTTGAGCGAGGATTTCTTTTACCACCTATCTTTGGTCATATGGATTTTCCTCCTTGAGCGGGGATTGCTTTTATCACCTATATTTTGTGATACAGGTTTTCCTCCTTGAGTGGGGATTGCTTTTATCACTCTTACATTCATTTCATTTTTTATCTCTTAACTTGTATATACCAGATCAAAGATCTGCATCTTCTTCATCCTATGTATATATCCTTCCTCTCTTCATTTTAGAATTCTTCTATTTTTAAATTTGGGGATCACGCATAGTATTGAGACAACCTTCTACATCGAGGTTCCTTTACTTTGCTGACTCGAATCTTTTATCTTTTCACATTCTAACATTACTATCTGGTGCAGGTTTTCTTTGTCTAACAGACTAGTTTTGCAAGTCTTCAACCTAGGGGCATGCTTCCACTGTTCAAAGAGTTGTTTGCTTCCTCTACAATATCCTTTTGGCATATGATGTTATTTATGTTTAGTAGATTTCCTTTAGCATGCATATTAATGTAGATTCATATGCTCGCTAAAGTGGGGGAAAAATGTATAGGTGTAAAATTTCACCCCTCACAATTTCACATACATTCTTGCGCCTAATTTAGTGTCCACTCCCTTAGCATCTTGAGTAGGATCATTTTATCCCTTCTATCAGCCTTTTTCCCTCTCAAGATGCTCCAACACCCCTTTTCAGTAGCCACCCTCGTGTGTTAGCTTTTCATTGAACTTTTCACTTTTCCCATTCACATTGTTTTGTAGCGTGACGTGTCCAGACACTAGTGCATTGTGCAGATGTATGTGCACTGCGCTAGCATCTTGCAACATTTCAATGCTCAAATAACCATTTTTTAGCATGCTTTCCACTTATTACCTCCTTTGGTCGGTAGTAACGGCTTGAGATTCCTCGAAACCACTTGGGAAGCTTCTTTTTGCTTCTCCTCTCTCCTTAAAAGTAGACTTTTCACTCCATTTGGAGCTTCTAACTTCTTCCAAGTCTTGTTGGCACTTCTCTTGCTTCATTCTAGATTTTAGCCTCACTCCATCACTTGATTGCACAACTTCATACAGCTTGTTGTAGCAGCTTCAAGCTCTCTCAAGCTCCCCTTATAACACCCTTTGCAACTTCATCTCCCTCATTTCACGCTTGCGAGCATCCTGTGATTCCATAGCCCCTACTATTCACATACTTACTTGGTGATATGAATTCTCCTCCTCGAGTGAGGTTAGCTTTTATCACCTCTTTTGTGATACAGGTTCTCCTCCTCGAGCAGGATTTTCTTTTATCACATGCTTACTTGGTGGTGCGGGTTCTACTCCTAAGCAGGTTTTTCTTTCACCACACGCTTTGTTCATCACACTCTTTCTCTCTATCCTCTTGGTTGTCCGTGGAGGTGGGAACACCAAAATGGGGGTTTGATTGAGGCAAACCCCTATACATCCCCAACAATTTCTCTCTCCCTCTTGTGTGTAGGTATTGAAGACACTCATGAGCTAGAAGCTTCATCACTTGTGCTTTGTAAGTATTTCCTTTCTTCTCCTTATCTTTGTCATCTCTACTTCTTTATTTCAATTCTATCACTTTCTATTATTTCCCTATATTTTGTAAGTTCTTAGTAATCAGATAGAAGCATTCAATTTTCTATTTTCTAAGACATTCTCCTTCTTTGGTTTGTATGAGATGCCACCGTGCCTCTAGGATGTCAATGCATTGCACTATCGTCCATTTTTTGTGCTATCGTCCTTTGGCTGAGAACTTGTTAGTTTGACCAAAAAATCTCTATGACTTGCTCTTTCAGATTCTGAAACCTCCGCATTGTTCCATTGAAGTAGTTCAAGGCAATTCACCTCGTGAGACTCTCTAAATGAAGAGAACTTGTGAGTAGTGAATCCCCCTCTTCTACAACACTAAGTCAAAGGGTTTGCGATTCAACCATCATGTTCAATGTTTTTTTGGATGTGTTCTTTTTAGATCAAGCACAAAGTTTGATGTCAAATTGTTTTGAATCTATTTGGAAATTTTAACATAAACAAGCATTTACAACCCTAGTGGATAGAAACCATTCTTTTAGGTAGGCCTACCTCATGCCCCGAAGGGATGATTTTACATGCAACTTATGGCATGGGCCTATAGTCGAACATGGCAAATAACTTCTTGGAAGTAAATTTTGATGCACCACTTTCAAAGAATGTTTTTGGATAAAGGGGTAGCTTTTAAAACAACTTGAATCTTAGTAGTGTTCTAGGGATATTATTTTTGGGCCCCTATACATGTGTTTTTTTCAATTAAAAACCTCCCAGCCCTTATGGGTTTTTACGCATCACAAGGATATTGAGGGAGAATACGTTGACATAGGCCAGCAGCACCCGGTGGGATGATGAACTTTCCTCACACCCACAACTTATTTATATATAGTGGTCCAGAATGAAAGCACTGATTGGGTCGCCTATGAGTTCTCTAGCACGGGATGTTTCTCAATAGGTATGTCCTCTAAAAAGGTATGCTTCTAAAGAAAGGTGCAAAGCTCAAGATGTTTTTTCTCACCTAAGATCGCCAAAAGGTGCGATGGGAAAAGACAACCATCTAGCTTGCCAATCACTGAATGCACAACATACACTTCATAGTAGTTTAATTCTTTTTAAACACCTCGAACAATGCTATCCCCAAAAATATGTGAATAAAACTTGATCTTTTTAATTGCATCAATATGAAGTATTTGGGATATCATTTAATTAAGATAGCAATGATGTAAGACAAAAAGAGTAATTTGTTCATTTTTAAGCCCAAATCTGTGTGCTTCTAAGAAATCAATCCTGGTCTTAACTTGTCAACAAAAGTAAAAATGAGCATGCATCAAAAAATGAAATCACTTTGCATTTGTTCTTTTTATGCACTAAAATCAAAGTTCCTAATTATGAAAACTTGGAAAATTTTCATTTTTAGAGCACCTTAATTGAAATTTTTTTGTTCTTTTTATGCACTAAATCAAAAATTCCTAACTTAGAAAACTTGAAATGGTTCATTTTAAGAGCTCCAAAATAAAAGATTCATTTGTGTTGCTCTTTTTAAAGCACCAAATAAAGGTTTCCTAATTTCAAAAAGCATGGAAATGGCTCAATTTTTAGTAACACCAAAATGAAGTGTGCATTTGTCTTGTTCTTTTTAAAGCACCAAATGACAATTCCTATTTTAAGAAATCTTGGAAGGGTTCATTTTAAGAGCACTAAAAATAATTTTGTTTTGTTCTTTTTGTGCACCAAAAAAAATATTCCTAACTTTAATAAAAAAATGTTTGTAGCTATGGAGTGCTTCGACCATTCGTCTTCCCTACAAAAAACTAGTTAATGAATTTCAAACCCTACATACAAACATGTTAGCACCTATTACACATTCAAAAAAATGCATATGTTAGTAAAATATCAATTACAAAAGTGCAAATCCCATGCACAAGTCTATCAGATCAAATACTTAGAAATCGTAGTCAAATGCGCCCTTGTCAAAATCAAATGCTCAAGTTTCAGAGCAAGTGCACCCCTATCATCAGTCAAATGCAAGGAAATAAAATCAAGTGTGTAGAAAAATGTCAAATGTGCAGTTATCCTAGCATATGTTCAGTTTTTAGAGTTAAGTGTGTGGTTTTCTTGACAGGAAATTACAAAATTTTCTAGGCTAGTGAGTGAAAAATTCTTCATATGCGATTTTGAGATCTACAACTTCAAAAGTGGCTCATAGAAATGTTAGTGTATGGGACAAGGGTCACACCAAGTGTGTCAAAATTTGTGAGGGGAAAACCATAGATGCAAACAAGATAAACGTACTTGAAATGAGAATCTAGTCTAAGATCAAGAACATAAATCTAGGATCTAATCCTCACATACAAAATGAAAATAAGCTATTAAAAACACATTAAGAAATATAATGATTGCCCAATTGAATGCAAACAAAATTAGAGTGTTACCATCCCATATCGGAGTGTATTCACTTGATGTTGGATTGTTTGAATCACTGTGAAGCCTCCATAGTTCATGTGCAAAGCTTTGATGAATGATGTGTGTTGGTTGATCAAAGAAAGGTTGAAGCTCTATCAATGGTGATCTTTACAGTACTTCATTGCATAAGGTATGTTGATTATCAGGATTAAACAATGTTGATTAAAGATTGACGGTCAAAAGGTGTTGAGAGGATTTAGACATTAGTAGATTGTGTAAATTTGATTGCACACTTTTTGTGATTGAGGAATAGATTGAATAGTCAGGAATTAGATTGATCGGTTAATATTTAGATGGCTTACTTAGGAAATAGATTGATTATTCAGCAAATTAGATTGCTTAATCAACAATCATAATTTGCTCAATCAGAAAGTGGGTGAGGAATATGAATTAATTGATTTAATTAATTAATTCCTTTTTGGAGTTGAACATGCAAATCAAGTTTAACTTTTGCAAAAAAAGTTGCATTAGTTTAATTTTATTTTTGATAAATGATTTGAATAGTTTGATTTAATTAAAATTTTGGAAGGAAAGTGTCGTAATTAACCTATTATGATTTAATACTTTAATTAACTTAGGGAAATAAGGTGTTTCAAAGATGTAATTAAATAATTGGCATTATTTAATCAATGAGGACAAAATAAAGTGGGATTAGGACTTCACTAAATAAATGTAATTTATTTAATTGGTCAAAATGAAGAAACATGAATTAATCAAATAATGTTGTTTTATTTAATTAATAGTAGAAATAGGGTTTTCAGGACTTTACTAAATAAATGAGATTTATTTTATTTGTCAAAAATGATGAAAAAGTGAATTAATTAAATAATTTTGTATTATTCAATTAATAGAGGAAAGGGTTTTGGATGTTGTTGTGATGTTTCGAGATGTTGCGGGATGCTTCTGGGATGTTGTGGGATGTTTCTAAGATGTTGTAGGATGTTTCTAAAATGTTGTGGGATGTTGTAGGATGTTTCCAAGATGTTGCACCTCGAGATGTTTTTGAGATGTTACAGGATGTTTCAGAGATGTTGTGGGACATTGCGGGATGTTGTTTGATGTTGTTTGATGCTATTTGATCTTGTTTAGGGTGTATGATAGGTGTTATGTCAGTTTTACATGACTACAAGTACGTTTGACCTCACACACCAAAGATAATAGTACTACTCAAAAAACTATTACATCAACTATAGTAAGTAATCTAACAAAAAAGCTTGATTAATCAAGAAAAGAGTAGAACAATATAAATACATAGAAAAACACTAATGAAAGCCATTAGGAGATGCCAAACTATTGAGGCTGTGTAAATTCCCCTTTTGCATACCCTCACCTTAGAAAATCAAATCCAAAGGTGAAATTCCACATCACACATCTACCTTCCATTCACTTGGTGCATGTTTTGTGTGTTGGTGAGCGAATTTTTGTCAGGGACGCAAGCATGTTGCGCGGACGTCTACGCGGTGTGCTACTGTCCCTAGCAGATTCCTACCTCTAGAGTCTACAAGGATGTTACACACCTGATTGGGGTCGAATTGTAACACCTCTATGCAACCAACTGACTTGAAACGACTCCTTTTGGCCTTCAAATCCATTCATTTCACACTTCACTTAACCTTCTACATAGCTCTTCACAATTCAAGCAACTTCATTTGATCTTCTTCACACTTTGGGATCTCTTAAGCATGCTCTTGAAGCATTCTACTAGCATTACAACAGCTTGAGCATTACAATAGCTTGATACTCCATCAACTTCACTTTTGTACGTGTGAGGCCACCATAGAAGTTGTGAGCTTGGAGTCTTGCAAGACCTCCCTTCATCACCGTTGCAGCTATGGTGACTTTTCCAAGTTTGTTGCTTGCATTTTCCCTTCATTGGCCTTGAGAGCCTTTGTGTGGAGGTGGTAACACTTCACTCTTCCCTTTTGTGATTTGATACAGTAGCTTGTATCTTTTGTAGTGTTTAGTGCATTCATTTCTTTCCTTTATCATACTTTCTACTCTATTGCTTTCTTGGTTATTTGTGGAGGTGGAAACACCAAAACGGGGGTTTGATTGAGGCAAACCCCTATACAGCCCAACAATTTTCTCCTCTTGCTTGTGTGTAGGTGAACGTTTGTGTGGAGCTAGCTAGTGAACTAGTGTTTTAGTGAGTTAATATTCATCACCCTATTTTTCATTTACTTTCTCTGTCATCTCCACATTTACTTTTCATACTTCATTATTTTGTTCTTTTCGTTAAAATCAATTAGCTAGGTCGTCAGTAGGTTTCTAGTCTTCTCCTTATTTTACTTCTCATTTTCTAGCCATATGGATGCTAGCATGCTAGAGAGATGCCAGCGTGCCACATTGTCATCCCAGACCTGCACTGTCATCCTCAGATAGAGAGTTGTCATAGGTATAGTTTGGACTCCAAAAACTAGCGTCTAGCCCCAACTAGATTCTCAGGTCTATAGAGTGATAGAAGTACTTGAGGTTGCTCTTCATTCTCAATCCTCATCCCAAAACATCCATTAGAGTGAGGTAAGTTAGGGTATCCCTCCACTCTTGGCTCTCTGTGTCCTGGAGCCTTGACATGGTTGGTCCCCTCTCTTACATTTTTGGTGAACGCAACATGAACAACGTCTACCCATTTGTTTGTGTTGAGAATTTTCCCTCACACCTTTTGGTTATTGTAACCCTAAGTGTTGTGAAGGTTTATGAGAATCACAACCCATTCCATGACTTTTGGGTACATTGTTAGGAGAAGCGTGTGACACCTATCGATGGAAAAGACAAAGGTCACTCCTAGTTTCATCTCCAATTTCTCCACTGGTTTAGCTACTAACTGTGCCACTAGCTTTCCTACAAGTTATACTAACGAGATGGATTTCATGGAAGAAACCACTCGTGTGCCTACCCCTCTAGTATCTCCTATGACTTCATCCATAGATGAGGATGATGTTGTGCATGTTCCTACAAAAAACATTTTGGCACTCAATAATAGATTGCTATACCTCGTAAATCATTTAGAGAAAGTTTCGAGCATGGAAAGAGCCGCTAGGCTTGCTGACGAGGTGAGACATTTGTTATAGAAGGATCAAACATGCATAGATTTTCTATAAGGCCTTGTTGATCTAACTGAAGCTTATATCCCTTCGTATAGGCCTAGATCGGGTACCACCCGAGGAGAAGTGCTTGATGTCTATGAAAGAAAAATAGGAATTTCAATGCCCACCACATCCGTGTGCATGGCCGAAGTAGGGCCCTCGATCAGTGTCTCTTTTTCTTCCCAAAGGTCTAACACTCTCAAGGTGAGTAGAATACCCCTTGGGTTCAGTTTCACCCCTCCTATTTCCTCTAGCGGCGGGGGATCTGATGGAATGAGTGGAGGTGGCTTTGGTAGTGGAGGTGGTACTGGCAGAAGTGGCTTTAGTGGAGTCCATGGTGGTGGTTTTAGTAGTGGAGGTGGCTCTCATGGAGGCCCTATTGGTGGTGGTTTCTCTAGTGGTGGTCACAACAGTGGCTCCCGAGGTGGTTCTAGTGGCAGTGGTTCTGGAGGGTCCACTGGTCCTTTGTCATCTTCTAACCTATTTTGAACACCCTTCTTTAGAACATGGGTCAAATGAAAAACCAATTGGAAAGCCTTTCCCAGGCCTCTACCCAACCTATCTTTCAGCCTTTCTTTCGACATAGCCCATTGTCGGTAGCAATCTTGAGTACTCCCTTCCTGCAAGGGATGGAGATTCCCAAATTTGAGAAGTATGGCGACAAAGGGGATCCACAAATGCATGTGTCTTCCTTTAATGCCATGTGTATAGAATTCTTCCATCACTCCGCTTTGATGGAAAAATTATTTCCTCAATCTCTCAAGGATACAACACTTGAGTGGTATTGTTCCTTGCCCAAAACTTCTATATTTTCATTTGATCAACTTGTAAATTAGTTCCTCCAACAATTCCAAGCTAACATCAGTCTGAAGATGGCCTTCTTGGATGTCATCTGATGTAAGCAGTGGGATAAAGAGAAGATAACTAATTTCATAGCATGATACCAAGCACTCTTTTCACAAATCTTGTACCTATTTCCCAATTCTCATGTGTAGAAGGTGTTCATAGGTAACCTATAGAGACCTTGGTAGGAAAAAAATTCCCTTATGAAGTACCCTTCTTTTGTACATCTGTGTGTCACGTTACGAGAATATTAGTAAATGGTAGTTTAGTTCGGGGGATCCTCCTCATGCTCCCGTTCAGAAGGAAAGTCTATTGTATCTATCTCAAGAAAGGGTAAATCTATTGCATAGGTAGTCACCACAACAAATGATAGCAGCCTCAAATGCAACAAAAAGTTTACAAAGTTAGCAAAATCTTATTCTTCCATCTTGCAAAAGTTGTTGAAGGATAAGATCGTAACCTTGTAAAACCACTGAACTCTCAAGGAACCTTGTCCTAATGGTATGATGCAAATGCTTTCTATCAATACCCTCTAGTTAACGACCATGATACTGAATGTTTTATGTGCTTGCATCATGAGATACAAGATCTCATTGATGACGGTACCATTCATCTCGATGGGACAAAGCAAAATGTAAATAAATCAATGGTGAAGACCAATAGTGAGTTGTAGATATACACAGACCTATTTCTATCTCACTCTGCTAACTTAATTTTTATTGCCAAAGCATAAACTTATGATGACTTAACCAGGCCTAGTACACACTCCCTCCCTATTAACCACCTAGACATATGGATTTTATCAGTGGACAGCTGAACCACCTCACACGTGCACCTGAATTATGTCTATTAGTGTTCTAATTCATCTTTTTCAAGACAACTTAAACCAAAATATTATGTATGGTGAAACATTTCTTCTACACACTACATAAAATTTCAATGGAAATTTGCATTAAATGTAAATTTGCTGCTATTTTTAGTCATGTAGGTGTCCAATAAACCACTTGGTGGTGTTTCCCTTCAAGTTTATTTACTTGAATGAAGATAAAAATTCCTTTGATTACAATTAGAGAATATATTTGAGGACTTGGTTGTGTAATTGGTGAACCATAGTCACATTTAACACTTGTTACAAAGTTTGGGAGTTAAAATGTTAAGTAGAAGTATAGTAAATCAAATAACTTGGATTAAGACTGTGAGATTGTGAGACTGATAATGATTATCATTCATTACCTTTTCCCCTTAATTGTCATGCAAAAATCCTTGGAACATTGCCATACATTGTTCATGTAGGAAAATTCATCACTGAGTCTAGGTTTTTTAGGCTTCCATAGTCTCAGCTACTACGAACGACATCTCCCAAACTCCATGTTTGTGTTAGGTTGTAAAATAATGAATTTTTAAAGTCATTAATTACAAGGGACAATCTCCTTCATACATTGATTTGATTTGTGATGAACACATTTGGATGGTAGTAACAATAACTTGCAATCTATCAAGACTTGATTACCTTATAACCTGTCAAATTCTAGCGATGAAATGATAGATTAATCATAATGTCACCTTGGGATCACATCACCATGAAAGAACTTCATCCAACATTCTTATGAGTGCATGTACCACCAAATAGGTATTTGTCAGATCTGTCTTCCTCAAGCGAGGGAAATTCAGGAAGAGAAGAGGAAAGTGAGACATGTAGTAGGTCTAAAAGAGGGAGATCAACTAGACGTCAAAATATTAGAAGAAAAATCCATAAACGCATGGAATTTTTTCTTGTTGAAGGGGGGTCATGTTCTTATGATGATGAGAGCATAGGCGACATCGAGGTTCCCTTGAGGTACAAACATCTATGGAAACAATGGGTACCCAAGGAACTTCCTCCAATAAATACTAATTTTACTGTCAACGAGAGGATATATCGCATAGCACCATCATCATTACATGGTTTGGGTCTATTTTGCATGGACGGCATAAAGGTCTGTTATGAAAAAGTTGCTGAATTGGAGTATGTCGAACCCTGTTACAGTTACAAAGATTGGATGCAACTAGTTCGATATACATGAAGTATGCATAGGTATGCACTATCAGCAAATTATATACAACTAAAATATACGGATCAAAATAAAGGAGTGGTTATGTACATTGACGAAAGGCCAAAAGCATCAGGGAATATTGCAGATTTTATAAATAGTACACAACCTGGGTCAAAAAATAAGCAACCCAATTGCATATTCGAGGCGTGTGAGGGAAACTATGTATTTATATGTGTGATAAAATCAATAACTACAGGGGAAGAGTTGCTAATTGATTACAATTTGAATCGCATAGATACAAACGCAGTTACTATGGGGGTGGTACGTACTATATACCATTTTACCCAACCTCCAATTAATTATTCCAGTATACCATTTTATTATTATTATTATTTTTGTAAGTCTATTGGTTTCATTTCGGTAATATTTTTTTATATTTATTTTTTGTCATAGCGGGACATTGATCGTACAAGGAAGGCTCCAGCCCAGAGCACAGATCACGATGCATCTTCAGGCGCTTCTACCCGATAGGTTTACCTCATTGTAATTGTACAAATTAGATACGAGCAAAAAAAATTATTATTATGTTTTTTTCATAATTTTATTGGGTTAATTTCGATAATGTTTTTAATATTCTTGTTGCATTCGGCTGATCAAGGAAAGGCACCAGCAGTAGAGGAGAGAATCCATAGGGAGGTGCAGTCACTATTATGTGATGATGACATCGCATATTCCACAAACCCTCTTGATATGATAAGGAAGACCCCAAAAAAATGCAATAAGAAATCCTTCAGTTGTTATTCATAGTGTCTCAAATAGATGAGATAAGAGAGAAGGTTAAAATATTGACTGAGAGAGCACAAAACTTGCAAGTAAGTTGTCATGAGGTCTTTAGTTATAACATAAGTTCATTCATGGTTTTATATTTTATACTCTTTTATGTCATGAACTTAAATATGTGTTGTTTTTACAGGATTTTTTGCATCTTCATGATGCTACTGGCTATGATCAGGGTACTTCAGGTGTTGCCCGGGGAGTAGGGCTTGGTACAAGTGTCCATCCTGATCTTCTTGCACATACATCACATCATCCGACCCCATCATATGTGCCTATATTGTCAACTAAAATGTCAGCAACACATAGCATGCAGACATTGGGTAGTGCACCCTCTGACAGTGAACACATGCCAAAACATGCGTCGGGACATGTACCTAGGGATGTAGAGGCCACTAGTACTGGTGATGTTTTAGCAGTATTTCTTGGATCATCCCGTATTACTAGTACAGGAACATTGTCGGTCACATTTTTGGTGACCGAGGATTTCGTTCCCATAAAAATAGAGAAGGTCTCAAGTACTTTAAAATGTTTTAATTATTATTATATATAATCCAATTGAAATTTACTTATTGATCACTCTTTTTAGACTAATGATCCCATGATGATTTTGTAGGAAATGATGTTTTTTTATAAACATCTAAGTGATATTACATTGGAGCTCTTCGGGCCCATCATACGTACACGGTGGAATGCCCAAAATCAAGATTTAAAAGATGAGCTCATTAACCATTTAGTTGTGTTGTTTAGTGATAAAACATTCAACCGAACCAAGGTCCTTAAGAAAGTTGGTACCTATCTAAAGTATGTGAGGGACCAATATAGGTCACATTTAGAGAAAAACAAAAAGTACGAGCATCCCCCCATGATTCTAGAGAGGGAGTGGAAGGATCTGGTGTTGGATGGAAAGGAGAAGGCTGAAAAGAAAAAAAGAAAGACACCACTGGGCCAAGGAAGGTATGTGATACTATCAACAATGTAATTATATACTGATTACTCTTTCTTTTTACATAATCTAACGTATTTCAAACTTTTCATAGGCTGCCCGACACATCAAAGGCAACAAAGGAAAGACTCGAAAAACATGGGAAACACAAACTTGGCTCTGGTGGTTATATGAAAATAGCGCACAAATTGTAAGTATCAATAAATGAAATATTACATCCAAATAATAAATTGCAAACAATTTTGGTTTTATCACACCATAGAAGCAAAATTCATGATCTTACGCAAAAATGCAAGGCTCTGAATTCAACAAAGTGCCTACAGAAGAGGACTTGAAGATTTCTTTCCAACAAGGCTATGGAGTCGTGGTTGAACTCCTAAGAGTCTTGACTAGGCAAACACAATCTTCCACTGCATCTGACATGCAGGTAAATAAACTCAATAAAGTTTATTTAAAATTGAATACTTGTGCAATCTATTCAATATTAATTTCCACCATAAAGTAATTATGTGCCTATTTGTTTTAAATAGACAAGCAATGATAATACTGCACATGGCATTGGAATGCAGCCCGGTGAGGGTGGAGCACAACCTGCAGATGAAGGTCATGGTGTGCATCCTGGTACTGGATGTATTCATGTGCTATACAAAATGCAGTATGGATTAATACAATTAAACATCTTTAATTGCAATTGGTGTATTAATTAATGTAACCTTTTGTGTTTCAACTTTAGAGGATGTTGAGCATGATCAGGCTAGAGAAGATTAGGAACATGATGTGGCCCCATTAGGTAAAAAGGACCACTCTAATGTTATTTTAAACATATTTAATTGCAATTGGTGTATTAATTAATGTAACCTTTCATGTTTCAACTCCATATTAGGATTTAGAGGGTGTTCAACATGTTGAGCATGAGGCTATAAGACAAGATTGGGAACATAACGTGGCCCCATCAAGTAAAGAGAACCACTCTAATGTTATTTTAATTAATGAAATACTTGTAACAATAATAATAAAACATATCAATTTAACATTTCTTTTTTATTGCAGCAGAACCCCCCTTGTAGCAACCTCCACGTCGTGAGTAGGCATACATTAAGATCATGAGCAGAGCACAGAACAACTGAAGGGGGGGCAGATGATTTAGAAAATGATACTCCACTTCTTTTTTTAGCTACAAAAAAAAACAAAAACAAAAAGTGATTGTAATCATATTATGACAACCATATTTTTGATAATATGTAAAAACTGAAAGAATGAATGTTATATGTTAATGAATGAATGGTATATGTTAATGAATGAATGGTATATGTTATTAATGGATGAATGAATGAATGTTATATGTTATTAATGGATGAATGAATGATTAATGTTATATGATCAAGTATGGGGAATTGAGAGTGATGTGAGGGGGGGAGGAGTCAAATGAGCTTCCACCATCACATGGTTGTCCCTATTAAGTAAAGAATATTAAACTATTCTCGAAACAAAGAGAAGTTCAATAAGTTAATGTAATTTTCAATATAAGAAATGCATACTTTGAAGCATCAAACTAATATGCAAAGATGAAAGAAAGTGCTAACTTTTCACTATGGTGGCAGAAAAATGACTCTTTATACCCTGATGCCTTCATTTTCCAAGCCAATTTCTTCTACTTTGCATAGCTCTGCCATGTTTGTGGATGTGATATGTCTCCTACACAAAAAACATGTACCAATTTATGACCTTCAATCCAACTACATCCAAGTATCTTTTTAATTCCTCTATCTTTCATCAATCTCTTTACTATTTGAACCTCGTACAAATGTTTTAGATGAAGAACCCATTATTGTGAAATGTGCCTCTAGTTGAGTAAAGTGAACCCATGCTCTGCATCATAATTTGAAGTTTTTCCCATTCCAATGTTCTGAGTTTAGTTTGTTTGTATGGATTTGTATGAATAACACATTGTGTTGTGTGTGGATTTGGTTTCAAAGCTCTGTTTCTTTTGTTTTTAGTGGTGACATAACTCTAAAATTTGACTTTTGTGCATAATAGGTTAGTGGAAAAGTTGACAGCTCTAAAGGGTTTAGAGGCTCGATTGAGATAGATACATGGATATTTGGATCTTGTTGTTGATGGGAGGCTTCCACTTAGCCAATAAATTTTGTACCATCTGCAGGTATGCAAAAATTTCTCTACTTGCATTCATTCAACTTACTATCTTCCTTACCAAAATCCACCCTTGTTAAGCGACAACCATAACTAGCACACTGTCATAATGCTTCAATCTCAATCATTAATCTTTATCTTGACAAAAAGGATAATAGTAATTAATAAATTACTAAGGGTAAACATATTTCATAAATACCTATGGAGGATAAACCATAGTCTACCAATCCATTAGAGACTCACAGTGCATAAAACCATTGAAAATACATCACAGTGATAACCTTTGCTAAGGGCACAGGATAGTCTTTTGGATTGTTTGCAAATTCATATCTATGATCATAAGCATCATAATCCTCTGTAATCTTTATGATTTCCCTAAGTTGAATGACTGTTGACTTTGGATTTAGTTGACTATTCCTTTGTCTTGGCATTGTCACCTGTATTCATCAAATCGCTATGCATTGTTGATCTTTCATCTCATAGTCCATTTTATTGATATTTTCATACATTGTTTTAACTGTTAAGACCATCATTTATTGATTATTGATTTTCTTTTAAATCATTTTCTACCTCTCATGATTTGGCATCTTCTTGAAGACTCTAAACTCTTTCTATCATTGCTCACTTGGTGAGGGGGACTGTCACTGTACTTGTTTGAAATGCTTGTGGACTGACATCCTTTGAATCTACCCTTTACATGGCTATCTTTTACTACCCTTAGTTGATAGTCCTTCTAGGTGACTGCCCTTTATATGTATGGTGATTATCTTCTTCGAGCAATTGATTTGAGTGTCATTTGAATATTGACATTTTCTCTTTCATGCCTACTAGGTCTGTGCTCTGCTCCTCTTTCGTGCCCATTGACCTCATACATTTAATATGACAATCCTTTGGTGCTCTTGATGTTTTTCATCATGATTCATAGTCAAAACCTTTATAACACAGTCATAAAGAGACCTATTGGGCACAAAACACAGTCATAACTTATAGTCATTAATCACTTTCCAAAGTTAGTATAACTATCCTTTCAACTTCACAAGGTCACTGCCATTTAAATTTTCTAAAATGACTATCTCTTGAAGACATTTATGACTATCCTAGGTTTTATTCATGGTGTTTTATATTTTTTGCACCCTCATTACTATCATTTCCCTTGTGAAAATCATCTTTTGTTAGTTGATTGTCATTATTTTTCCTTGAGATTTGACCCCTTTGTGATTTCTCATCAAAACTCTATATCTTTAGTATCCTGCCATAGCACTGCCCCTTTGTTACATCATACATTGTGTATTGCTTCTTGCTCATGACTATCAATGCACATGACCATCCTCTTTAAATCATGCCATTTTCATAGGTTATTAGTCATAACAAACTATCCTTTCAACTTCACAAGGTCACTCAGTATTTTTCTTTTATCCTTGGAATATCATCATGACTAACCTGGTGATTTTGACTGATCACTTTCCATGTCTTGAAATTTACCATGTAAAACCTAAGACTCATGTCCTCATATTCTTCATGCCTCCAAGTCTATCCACAGAAACTTCATGGAACAAGTCTTTCCACAAAAAACTTCATGCATCCATTTTCTTTCATAGCCCATTTTATTGTCATGCCTCTTTATGCTTGGACTATACTATCTTCTCATCAACTAATGACCTCTTACGGTAGTCACAAATACCTATAACCTCTTATGGTAGTCACAAAGACCTATGAGTACCTGAACTGCTAGTCTACTAAGGAAATTGATTGTCTTGTCTTCCCTCTTCTATTTGCTTGATTCTCTTTACTAAAACCACTCATTCATAATTATCACTTGTAGAGTGCAAGACAAATTGATATGGTAATAGTTGATAATGTCTAGGTGGTTTAGGGGACAAACCAATCTTTGGAAAAGAAAAATTTACATATCATGTACCAAAATACACAAAACACAAACATAAAATTGAAAGAGAATAGAATGTTTTTAGCATTTACCTACTACTTCTATTCAAATATAAATGTATAGGGTATAATTGGATTTTACATTAATAAGGCTATGAATGAGAATTCCCATGACCAAAAAGTAGTAACACATCAAATTGGTTTGCCTAAATTATTTAGTATCCATCCTTCAATGAGAAAAATCTTATGGATACATGTACAATATGATTATAAACAAAGAAACAAGATGAAACTATTCATGTCTCATACTATGCGAACATCCAACTACTTTTTCTTTTTTTCTTTTTCTTTTTTATTTTTTTGAACTTCTAGCTACTTACAACAATAGATGCCCACTTAATCTAAGAATGCATTGGAAAAAATTTATGACCTCAAGTTGCATTAAAGTGAATTGAAAGGCATTGAATAATGTGTTTACTTGGCTGTGTAGATCATTATATCCTACTATTATCCACTGGAATGATGAAGCAATTCATAAGTAACAAATTGGTTCATAATGAGTATTGCTCTGGTACCTTATATTCACAACATTTAATCTATCTATTGCATTAAGGAAAATTATAACTACAGTATAGACTAAAATATTATTTGTATGTTGAATGATGGATAGCTTTAGGAGAAATCTATTGATTGTGGCTTCTGCTATTGTTATAGCTTTCATCTCAACACGATTGTTGCCTCCATCCAATGTGGGTGGTACAATTCATGCCAGTCAAATTAGCTATATAAGCAATAAAGTGATAGAAGATTTGGAATCCATTGTAGGTTCTACCCCTTTTTATTTTGCAAAGAATATAGTAAGAAAACACTATAGGAAGAAGAAACATAAGAATAAATGTGATGAAAAACTTCCACCCTATTATGTTTTGGATGAGGATTATAGCCAAGTTGTGATAGTGGATCAGGATGGGTGTGGGGATCATACAAGTGTATAGAAGGCTGTAGATGAAGTTCCAGAACAGAGTCCCAATAGGACCATAATTTTCTTCAATCTAGGTGTCTACAAGTAAGTTAATTTCCTTGCTTGGATCAATAAGGCCTAAATGCTTCAGATCTATAATACATATTTAGTTAACAAAGAAAGAGAATAGATTCTTGTAATTTTGTGACATGTTTAAACTCTTAAATCTGTAATGTAAGTTTGCTATCAACTCATTATATGCTGCAAGAAAATGTTTAGCATCATACCAAACCCCTCAACACCATCATTTCTTCAGGGGATTTCAATCCCAAACAGAATCAAGAGAAGATCAAATATATAAACTTCAACATTTCACTTTACATCAAAATCAAAACTCATTCACCATCTTTATTGAATTCATCAAATTTCTTAGGGCTATCAACAAGCCACACACCATATCAGTTCTACACACCTGTACCATAACTCAAACAACATTGAAGTGACTATTACAACATCAAAACATGATTAGAGAACCATTCACATCCTCTACTTTACATCATATCAATCTACATTGCAATTGTATCCCTTCAAGGAAAAATAATCAAACACCTATACCAAATCACCAAGGCACATTAACAACCATCTATACCTTCTCACTATAACCAATTATCAGACCTTCAAGAAAATAGGTTCATCATGTTTCGAAAGAAACAATCAATCATCTACTTCACAACTCTGTCCATTCCAACTTACTATCCTTTTTGCAATCAAGTCATCATTCATGCATATTAGATTCACCATACCTAAATCATTAAAAACAACATACACTACCTTCTATACCTTATCCTATACTTTGAAACATCTTTTTCAACATGAATACAATAGTTTCCAACCACTAACAATTCCTTTTGTCACGATTTTATCAGATTACCATTATCCATGTAAACAAGCACCACTTCTTAAATAGGCTTCCATACCCTAAAGCAGGTGAATCCTATAAACCAAAGTCAAATCCAAAAATCCAAATACACATTAAAATACCTTTTAATATCCATATCAACATAGTAAAATCTTTCAATATTTTTCTTTAAAGAAATCATCAAGTTCTTACATTGTGCGCTACTAAAAGGCTACTAAAGTAGGCCTATTTTGCAAAGGAAGTGCTCATAAATCTTCACCAAAAAACCAATAAACTTCAAACTGTCATCATGCATGCCACAAAACTCAATATTCAATCAACTTTAAGGATTGAAAGGCTTTAAAACTCCCTGAACCATCAAACCCTTGTTTATAGGGTGAACAAGTACCAAAACAGGTAGGGTTTCATGAAACGCATACTTGCAAACCTCCAATACTCCAGAAAATCATTGAAACATGCTTCATTGTGTCTTCTTATGCTTTTAGAATCATCTCCTAGCCCATGCATATGTTATTCCTTCAATACCCTACTTGAAACCTCCATTTTTGGGTGGAAAAACTCAGTTTTTGTCTTGAAATAGCAACATATTATTGTGTTCTAGTCTTCTACTATCCTGCCACCATAAACAAACACTAAACACATAAAAAGACACCTATTTCAATCCATCTGATTGACATATTATACCTATATCAATGGGATGGAGATGGGATTAAAACCACCATTTAGTATGTGATTAAAAAAACAATTATGTTTATGGAATTCAATTCATCCATTTTCATTAATTTGTTGAATTTTTCTAGCATAAATATAATTAAGTATAATTAATTGGCATTAATTTACATAATTTCGATCATCATGGCACATCAATTTCCCATACCAATCCTTGCATCCGTTAAATTTCTATCCCTCAAAATCCTAAATGATTGGTTAATTTTTTGTGAAAACTTCACCACACCTCTATTGGTGAGTTAAAGTATTAAAACCACCATTTAATATCTAGTCCATTAACAATGAATGTGGAATGACTCAACAATCTACCTTCCTTTGTGCTTTGGTAGATGTCCATACCCTACTCCAAAGCTCCCATTTTGGGATAGATAAGCAGGATGTTGGCCAAAATTGTAAAATTTGGCTCTACACATACCAATTGCATTTGCTTGAAAGTTTGTAAATCCTTCTAAATAATCCCTTTTGTGCATATCCTGCAATCATGGCATTCCATCAGACCACATTTCTTTGGGGCATTTTTTCAAACGGTTAATTGCCTTGTCTATGCTTCAACATTTTGTATACATATCTACCAAAGCATTTCCAACTATAATATCTAACAAAAATCTCCTTTTCATTATACTTAGATGGATTTTCATGCCCTGTTCCAAAGCACATGTTTTAGAACAGGCAAGAAGGATGTTGGAAAGGGTTAAGGAATTTGGCTTTACACCTACCAATTACATAGTTTACTTCATTCATCCAGTATATTGCCAATGCGTTTCACAATTATTGGAATCATATCCTATAATTACAGAACTAGTAAAATTAAAATATGTAAGTTTCAAATATGGCATTACATATCTTTCTATGAAATTTTGAAAGAAAATGGAGAAATGGAGAAATATTAACAAAATAATATGCATAATTTCTAACAGATTAAGGAATTTTTTTGCAGAGTTATCTTGAATATATTTAAGACAAAAGTAACTTATAGAGATTGAAGCAGAATATTGGTAGTCTAAAATTACCAGTCAACACATCTTAGTAGTATCTCAATTCAAGAGAACTAGGTCCACTATCCATTATCTAGTAAAACAAATAAAATCAATTCATAAGATTATTCTGTTCTAATAGGGTTGATCGGTTTCCTGTTTCTTTTTGATTGCCAGGAAGTCATCAATATACACTTGGTTTTCTTGCCTTCTCTTGCCTCGTGGCCAAAGAGTTTATGTTGAAGGAATCAAAGTAACCTTCAAGATTGACAATGGAAATGATTACAAGGTCAGTATAACTTAATGTTAATTGGGTATAATTTTATTTGTTCAAGACCAATTTAGATTCATTTTCTACTCACACTACTTTTATTTACATTTATGTTTTGCTAATATCCATTTTCCTTTACATTCATATTGTGTTTACAATAATATTTTCCTTAATTTAATCTAGGGGATAGGACTCAGTACCTAAGCATGTTTCAATAGTTGTGATAGTAGTGGTTTATATAATGCCCAATATTTTTATCAATATTGGACCAATAGTTGTGAATTTAAAGTTGTTAGTGTTGATGATGACTACCCATAATTAAGCGAAATGTATTCCTTTGATCTAAAAAGCAACCAATCATGTGATTGCACATCAGTTCTCAATAAAACATGTTGTGAATGCACAAATATTGGTCTCTTTTTTTTGGGTCTTTTTGGACACCTTGACAAAAAGCATGTTGATGTGGCATCATATTTGATGATGTGGCCTTGAAACCTTAGTTATAAGTAGGGGACTTGTCAAGTAAGCTGCTATAAAAAATTGGGAGTGATTTGAAATTTCCACGTAGGATAATTAGAAGCGCGAAGTTAGGGTGCTCAACTACTGGGTTCTCTCCCCTATATATTGTTGTGGCACAGGCATGATGCTGATGTTCTTGGGAACATTGAGTAATTCAGTCAAGGGTAATGCAGTTCTGCAATATGGCTTGGAAGAAGACATATATCTCCTGATGATTGCTATATAGCCCTAGGCCACTATTCAACTTTTCCCATAGTAACTTTGATATTTGTGTCATACTGAACCAAGTCCAATTGTCAAGTGGAGTCAATGTCAACAACTTTTAACAACATTCTTTGAGTTTGTGGTAAAATTGCAGCCTTGGAATAGGGCATGGACATCCATGACAGATACAACACGTGATTTGTTTCGTTAAATGGCTCGTAGTATTTGCAAATTAGTTGCATTCAACTTAAATTTGTAGAATGTATAGAATGACATGAATTAACAAACTTGAAGTTTTTCTTGAACTGTGTAGAATTATTGAAGCTTTTACCTAATGTTTCAAGTATTTCCAGTAAAGATGTAGAATTTTATGGAATGACACTTAATTTCATCCATCGGGCAGGAACATACCAAATATGGATGAAAAGATAGTAAGAATAAAACCCATTGAAAGTAGCCAAGAGCACCTTAAGATTATGTGATTAAATACAATTATGTTATATAATTCAATTAAGCAACATTGGAAAAGGAAATAATGCCTACATTTGAACGAATATTTTTAAAAAAAAAATTGCATTGTCTCATCAAAATTTTGACAAAACTGACGAACCACCAAAAACGTCCAACGAATTTGCTATAGTTGCGATGAAATTTTCGTCGTAAGGACATGCCCATATCGTCAAAATTGTGACAAACTTCTGGTGTTGTTTCGATGCTTTGGAAGAGGCATGCCAATTATGTTTTGGTTATTGTTCATCGGTAGATAGATGAAATTTTTGTCGATATTCTGACGAACACCAAATCCAGTTTTCATGGCGACAACCAACGATGATGGGTTGTTTTGACATTTAACAGTTGGTCGAGAAAGCGACGAAAATATAGTGACAAAAATTATTTGAGTGGTTCGTCAGTATTCCAACAATATTTTTTCGATATTTCAACAAACGTTCATCGTAAATTGGAGTCAAATATAGTAGTGTTAAAATTTTTCAATTACAATTCAATAAGATACACATGAAAAGAATAACATAATAGAGAAATAGACATACACAATTGGACACTAGATTTACATGGGAAAACCCTTACAGGAAAAAACCCACCACACCAAGTAAAGCCTCTTTGTATTACAGTAAATAGAATTACATACAGAGATTAAACTTCACTTTCAGATGTCAATTTTACAACAACAACATTACCCCGATCAACCTTGTACAAAACATCATTGTTCCAACGCTCTTCTACAACATATAATGAAAAAACACACACTCAAAACAACAACTGCTCAACAGATCAATCTTGTCTCAATCTGAACTAATCATCCCTCCACAAGTGGTCTATTCATTTCCCACAAGAGAATGGTCACAACAATTCAACTACCAACTAGTTTGCATTCTGCTTCTCTCATTGGTTCAAGACAAACCACATAGGATAGTTGTTTGGTCAAACGATTCTCAAATGTATCGCTTATCGGTGAGGCAACATAATGTGTCTCACCAATGCCAAATTGTCTAATGACCATCGCATGCTCCACAACCTTTTACTGGTCTATCGCTCAGACTTGATGAAGTCTCCCCGACCACAGGACCATTAGCATGACCAATGCTATCGGCAACAAACTGAGATATCATACTGATAGTTCAAGTCTCCCCGATGTCCCAAAGAACACCAAGAAAGCGTACATCAGAAAGAGTCACACTGACTTTCATCAGGAGAAGATCCATCGATAAGAGTAATACTATCAACATCAGATTAGAAAGTCTCATTGACAAATCAAGTCACCTTGATCACCTCATCGGCAGGAGTCACACCGATGTCTAGACCCGTCGGCAAGAGTAACACCATCGGCAACAATTTGAAATTTCAAAACGATAGTTCAAGTCACCCTGACACGTCCATTGGCAAGAGTCTCCTCGATGATCTCCTTCGACAAGACATCTACCATTAGAACAATTTTGGAATCTCACTCCAATAGCTCAAGTCACAACGATGAATTATGTTGGCAAGACAGGTCCAAGGTCACACCGATCTAATCCCTTCAATACTTTAGAACACAGCTGCTTATCGGCAAGACATTCCAAAGGTCTCACCAATTCTGCTCTTTCAGGAGTTCCATGTCAATAAGCTTGAGGCACTTTTTCCAACATAACTAAGGGGTCTTGTTGGTTTTCCCTATGCATAATGTGCCCCCTCACTATCCTACAAAAGTCTAAATGACTCTTCATTGGAATTCTTGAATGTCAAAATAGTTGGAGATCTCATTGAGGAAAAAATTGTAATGTACTTTCCTCAAGGAATTTATAAGCACCTTATGGCTATTACAAGAGGGTGATCAAACATCATTCACCACATGTGTACCAAAAGTTATTCTTGATATGTTCATGATTGTACCAATGGATCAAGAATATTTTGGAGCTAGCTTCTAAAGGTGCATTATTTTTTAGACTAGTAAATAATGCATACAATTTTCCTTTAATTATTTTTATCTTTCACCTAATCATTAGATAATGTTGTTACCTAAATTAGTAATAAGTTTATTTTTGGTTGGCCCATGTGTTTATTTGTCAAATATCAAAATAATGTGGGATTTCAATGTATCTATAGGTTCTTAGTAATTAGGGTTTCTACACTTTGTATCAAAATTTGAAGCTCGTTTTTATTATTCTATATTTTCCTTAGTATGTTTTCTTGTATTTTTCAAGAATGCATAATTTTAAGGAATTTTATTTTTCATGTTCTTCTAGCTCATCTTGTCATGGTAGGATCAAATGGAGGAGAGTTTTGAGGTGGAGTAGGGTTTTTTATGGGTCAAATAAAAAATGAAGAAATCATGAGAAGCAATTCAAGGAAAAAATAATTTAACCCTAAATAAAATTGCTAAACATAATTTAAACTTACCTCTTATGTGTTGTGGCATTGTTAATGGGATGGAGGTGACTTTACATTTGTATAATATGCTCCTGTTTATTCATATATGTGTTTAGATAGTAAAATTGCTAAACATAATTTAAACTTACCTCTTATGTGTTGTGGCATTGTTAATGGGAGGGAGGTGACTTTACATCTTTATAATGTGCTTATGTTAATTCATATATGTGTTTAGACTATAACAAAAAATTAAATTAAATAAAGGCTTTATGATTTAATAATTTTTGTTTTGTGATAAATACCTACATTTAAAATGCATCTTAGCCACAGTGTGAGCATGTTATGTATTGGATAGTTACATGCTCATCTTATATCTTAATATGCTTTCAAAATGCTTCTTAGCCCTCATATTTGTATACTTGTCCATTTTTGCAATTTCTTAGACAATAAATAGTCTCCTATTTTATACCCAATTAAAACATTTATGAGACAAGTCTACACATTGCATTATTTTTCTCTATTTTGTAGGGTTTTATGCCAAAGGAAACACTTACAGAATGAAATCCTACAAGGTCAATTGTACTTCATATGGACCCCCTTTGTATCTTCTTAAGTCTAAACATTTATTTTACACATATGTTTGTTAGTGCTACATAATTTGATATGCACAACCATTTTAGTTTTCATGTGCACCTCAAAATGGGGGCAAAATAAAAGGGTGAAATTTTCATACCCATGTTATTTCCCATTTATTTTTGTGTCTATTTTTAGGGTTAACCCCTATCTTATTTGTACACATATATTTTGATACATTCACCTAGATCACATATTGATTACATTTATACATGCAGCTATTCCATTGTATCTATTATCCAGCTAGATCTTATCATTTCCATTCCCACAAAAATTTTTGTGGTTGTGTATTTGATCCCTATTTTCTAGAGTTTAAATTCAAATTATGGTCAACTATTATAATTATTTTCCTACCCAAAGCTAAGTTCATGTTTGTATGATTTGGTGTTATTTGTTCATATTTTAAAATACTCACTTTGATTTATTTCATTTATCATCTCTTTTAAATGATCTCATATCTTAACAACTTTCTATTACAGTCGCCCCTCGATTGCTACCAATTTTTTTCCTTAAATCAATTCAAAACAAATACCAAACTTAATCAACTGAGCATCTTCCATGTAGCTTAGAAATGTTAACTTCAAAACTTCTCCATTCACCATGGTGGAATCAAATTGACATCACCACTTATATTCTTACACATAGGAGTGGTAAGATCCAATTGCTAAGGCCATTCCTAGACCTAGGCCTAAGCCTCGAGGGTTCATTCTTGATGACCCTACCTATGTATCCCTTCATAGGAAATTTGAGGCTTCGTAGTTCACCCACCACTGTTAGAGGGAGTTCATTCTCTCCTCTTTTATGAGATATTTGATCTCACCTTTAAACCAAAATTTATAAAACTTAGTCTAATCCTAATATAATGATAACTATTTACCATCAAACATTGATCACACCAAACATTCCCAATCCATAGTGTACAAATATACAAAAACACACAGGGTCATATTATTCCATAATCCTCCAATTCCCATAGGGAGTGACTTGAGCATACATCACATCTACATAAATATCTACACAAGGTGACTAGCTCATACACATCACATCATACATAGTGACTAGCTCCAACATAGGTCACAAATACACAGTGACTAGCTCCAACATACGCCACATATACAAAATGACTAGCTCTAACATATGCCATATACATAGTGATTAGCTCCTTGACATAGGTCACATATTATAAACAAGGTGACTAGCTCCATCATACATCATAAATGCCCAATGACTAGCTTCAACATATATCATATATACTTTGTGACTATCTCGTGCATACATCACATATACAAGGTGACTAGCTCATACACATCACAAGTACTTGATAGTGACAAGCTCTTATGTACATCATATCACAACAATGACTAACTCATACATACATCACAAGTACATTAGTGACAGGCTCATATGTACATCACATCACAACAGTGACTAGCTCATATGTACATCACAAGTACATTACTGGTGGACTCATATGTATATCACATCACAATAGTGACTACTTCATACGTACATCACAAGTACATTATTGACGGGCTCATTTATACATCACATCACAACAATGACTAGCTCACAAGTACATCACAAGTACATCACTAACCGGCTCATATGTACATCACATCACAATAGTGACTAGCTTGAACATACATCACATATATCCAGTATGACAATCCACACAATACATCACATGTTCACATAAGAAATAATAGGTAGAGTGGAAATGGATGCAATCTATTGCATGCATCAACCCACTACCCGATTCACTATCACATAAACGGAAAACCTCGAAAAAATTTGGGTAAGATCCGTCAACGACGGATAGCCTTAACCGCATGTGAAGGAAAAGTCCGAAGACTGTTTCCCCTTCTTAACAAGGGAGATGCCAACCGTCTCTCCTTTTCTACGAACACACGATAAGTTCGTACTCTTTAAGTATATATAGTCTTAAAATATTTTTTATGCATTAAATGTGGGATAATAGCGAACCTGTAGTCGTGAATATTATTCAACGCTATTTATACTTGAATCCTTTCCCCTGATTTTTTTGACCATGAAAATAAGAATAAACCCAAATTTACAAGATTTACAGCTGACATGATTGATCATACGAATGTTAAAATAATTTTGCGTGTATGCCCACTTTGGACGGCTAATGCGGCTGTGGCTCATTTTATTTCCGTTGAGAGCTCACCGGAATTCGGGATTTGCGAGAGAAAATAAATATTTAAGACTTTTGACGCAAACCACTAACATTTGTTTTAGTTAATTTTTTTAATAAAAATAATTGGATTATATAAATATTAGTATTTTGGTTTCACATTATTATTTTCATCAATTAAATTATGTTTTAAATTAATTTTAAAATAAAAATTAATTAATAGATTATATTTTTAATTAATATTATATATAATGAACTATGTTAATTATATATCTTATTTCAAAAGTATATTAAAATATTGATTATATTTTTAATTAAAGATGAATTTGATTTTAGAATATCAAAAGTTAAATTTGCAAACACAAGATTGATCTTGTACATATAGAGTTGGATCATAATGGCTAGTAAAATGGGTAGGAGTTAGCGAAAGTTGAATTTGATTTTAAAATTTCAAAAGTTAGATTTGCAAATAGAATATTGATCTTGCACCTATAGAAATGACCTAGGTTGATGGAGTAATAAGAGATGGGTGGGCATAGATATTCAAACATGGGAAAATGATATGCATAATAAATGGTAGAATGTATGGGTAAGTCTATTGATGCACATAGCATAAGATAGAATGTATGAGAATGTGTGTAAATGTGGATAGGTAAAGGCTAGGGGGATGAGCCTAACTTCACATAAGATTGTGTCATTTATCAACATGCAATTGCATTAAGACATTCTCTCAAAATGGCCACAAAACTAAATAGATAACATGAATATGAAAATTTTATTATTGCAAGGAAATAAATCACATAATGTCTAGTAAAATGGGTAGGAGCTAGCTAAATTTTATGATAAAGTGAAAATATATGTGTAGAAAGAGATATTCAAGCATGGGGTAAATGATATGCATATTAAATGGTTGAATGTATGGATAAGTGTACAAATGCATATAGGATAAGATAAAATGTATGGGAATATGTGTAAATGTGGATAGGTAAAGGCTAGGGGAATGAGCCCAACCTTACATAAGATTGTGTCATTTATCTTGATATGTGATTGCATTAAAACATTCTATCAAAATTGACACAAAACTAAATGGGAATTAGTGCTATGCATGGGTATGAAATTTTCATCATTGGAAGAATTAACATTGTAAGGAAATAAACCACTCCTTCAAGTATCATGTTTAGAGTTTAATTAAATTTAATTTAGATTTTAATAAGTTGAGATTGAAATAAATAGAGATATAAGTAATAAAAATGAGATTAGAAAGGTTCTTGTATAAATATTCAAATGCAAAAAAAATTAAGGATTCAATCACTTATAAATATTTTGAAGTGTACCAAAACTACAAAAAAATTAAGTATCAAAACTTAAAGAATCAACATTATACTTGGGAATGAATCACACGGGCTATAGTAAAAGGTTTATACGTATCTTGAGCATCATAGTATTACTTCTTGACTATTGTCAATATCGAGCATCATAGTATTGCTCCTTGACTCATGCTTAGCAATATAACTCAAAGATATATTTCTAACTCAAAATAAGTAGATCACAATCAACTAATTTAGGATCATATACATAGTCATATAAGTTTGAGGTTAATTTTCACAACACATAAAATAAATCACATAGAACCAACATGAGACGATGTCAACTCATAATGTACCCACTACCAAACTTAGTCAAATCCATTCCTTCATTCATCTTACTATTCTAGAAACACATTATATATTAAATACAAGTTATCATATTTTCGTAACTCTTGTATAACCATCTAATACCCATTTCGGCCTCATCTAAAGCCTATTGAAGAGAGAAGGTCAAACCAATTAGGAACAACCCAAAAATCTTAGAGTGAATCCCTCCAGAACCTCCCCCTATAGACTTGAGGTCGCATAGGCATTCTTCACCCAATGACCATCTATGTACCCACTTCCAAATGGATCAAAGTCGTACATAGTTATCCTCACAAGGTCTCTCAAGTGATGCATACACAAGTTTCCCCATAAACAAGGTTTTTTGAACACTCCCCCTTAAGGATATCTAGGTCTTGAATCAAACTCTACCCATTTTATTTATACTCCAACTTGAACATCCCAAATATCTTATAGATTCATCTCATTGACCTAGGGGCTAGGCTTATTACCTAATAAGAAATTATCTTTGGACCTACATGGTCACATTGTGACCATTAACATATAACTCTCCTTACTCAGATTATTGGTGTAATTTCCAATTCAACTCCTCACACACACATGTTAACATAAGTAAGGGGTCAACTAACTCTTTATAACATCTCCACACCTTTCAGCTAAGGATGTAAAGTTGCAATAAGATTCAAAGATCATATAATAGTAGATTAAGGGCATATGCCCAATTCCCCATGCTTAGTTGATCAACATAGTTATGTCTAATAATTCCCTAGCTTGAAAGGATTATTAATCACAGATACCCTAATGTGGGAGTACACAACCATTAAGAGTTTCCCTCAAGGGACATAATGCTATATTTATTAATTTCAACAATTATGATAATTGTGGTATTGTCTTAGGTTGAGGCTAATAAGAAGAGGGTCATATATATATCCATTTACCTTAATACCTACTGCATATCCAACCTTATAAAATAAAAGTAAAGCTTCATCATTACCCACATAGGGTTCCTTTTTAACTAATTATGAACTATTAATAATGTTTAACAATACACAAGGAAAGCCAACCCTATTCCTATAGGAAAGTACTTTCATTCAAAATTCCTATAATAAATTCAATATTGAAGTTATTTTACTTAAGGGGTCAATAGATAATTGGTAGTTGAATATTAAAAATTTACCCCATCAAGCGCAAATACCATTCTAGAATTATATAGCATGTTTGGATTTTGCATGTAGCAAGGAGGATAAAATGACATTAAAGAAATATTTTACATATATTGTCACTACAATATAATTTCCCAAACTGTCCATAATCACATGCATCTTGATATCTTCTCAATATTACTAACACTTTTTAATAAAGACTTGTATAGACTTAACAATCATCAATGCATTATTTTCAACTTTCTAACCATTACATGTTTTTAGAGGATTTCTTTGACACAAGGATCTCTTACGTATTAGTTTAAGGATAGATCAAATTTAAATAGATCAGTAAGGAATAAAGAACATTTTTAGACATTTAGTGTATTTATGCAACCTCTAAAAATAGATCCCAAACAATCATATCTACAACAAGTGTAACTACCACCTTACGGTTTAACAAGGTTTACAACATTCATAATATTTCTCAAATATTGTTAAAGAGATTTGTCTTTACAACTGTCATAGACATCATAATTCTTTTTACCATAAAATCATGGTGATAAGGCTTCAATTCTCTATTGACTTATCAAACTCATTTTATATCCTAAAATTTAAAAGGTCCATGATGTAGTCTATACTTATTATTGTGGAAATTTAGATATCACATCTTAAAAAACAATGCCAAAGCTCTACTTTATTAGCTTTATTAATTGGAGAAACTAAACATGTTGAGTGTACATTTATATCTATATATATTATTTTAACTACTTAACTTCGATGTAGAATATTAAAATATATTGAATGTGCAAACTCTCCTCCAAAGCTCCACTTTAAGAATTATAGGGAAGTGCTTATTTCTTTTGTGCTAAGCTTTCCAAAACTCAACTATCAAGTCCCTTATGCAACTCACCCTAAGGGAGATGGATTAGTAGTTATGCAGGCTAACTTTGTCAGCATGTAGCGATTGATTGGAATATCGTAGAACCTACATTTTTTTGAAATGTGGACTAGCCTCTTATCTATATATAATTAAGGTTTGAAGGTGTGACTCATCATGCAACTCACCACATCAACACATCTATTGAGAAGTGTCTAAGATTTGACTTTTTAAAGATTCAACCAAAACTTAATTATGGGACCCTTAGTAGTTGAACAAAAAAATATCATTTGTTGCTTGTAGAATATCATATTTTTATTTAAAATAAAACTAATATGCAATCTAAATGGACCAAATACCTATTGGTAACCATAAATTTTTGATATCTCTAGCTTTTATATTCAACACATATGGACCAATAGTTGAACATGGAAAAACTTTTTGTTGTTATAAAAATAACACATGATTATTTAAAATACAACTTATATCAAACAAAAATGGACCAATAGTTGAACACTAAAACTTTTTGAAAATCTTAATATACATGGTATTTATTGTGGTCATCTGTGATAGGACAAACTATTAATATGAAATACTCCAATGCTTGTACATTGCTACCCCAATAGTTGTACACTTAAAAATAATATTTTTCACTATGATAACAATCCTTGTTTAAATGAGTGTCTTATTTTATTAAATGAGCATTTTATTTTATAAATGACACACTTAAAGTGGATAGTTATGATATTTTATTTGAGAAAAAAAATACTTGTTTCACTTTTTCATGAATGTGTTTATGTTTATTTATATATAACATTCATAGGTTCTCATGTGTTCAAGTATGAGTCTATTTTGATTAACATTTGGTTATTTTTTTATTTACATGTGAACTATTTATTTACAATATATAGTATAAATATGTGGTAAGACTAAATATTATAATCACAATTATCTGCACAACTATGACCCTTCTCCCTTACAGCCAAAGTACATTTTTTTGAAGAATTTTTTCATACACCTTACATTTTCAATCTATGTTTTTTATACATACCTATGTTCTCAACCAGGGAGTGCATGGACAGAGGAGAGGCAGTGATTCTCTTGTTATGAATTTATATAATCTATATTATTTTATCTTCCAAGATACAAAATCTGTAAAACTAGTACCCTTACGTCCCATAGCTAACTCGGATATTCAACTACTGGATGAATAGCTGCTGAAACTAGATCACACACCCATAATAGAAATATATACATATAACACAAGTACCCTTCTAGGCAATTAAGTAACATGTTCGTAGCTTGCTTTCTAAGTGGCCCATTTCATCGTGGGTAGGGAGGATGTTGTCAAAGGTTATGAAGTCTGGCTTTTGCATCTACTGAAAAGTTTGCAACGCCTTTCAACAAACCGGCCATTATGTGCATCAAAAGGTTTTCCATCACCTCCCTTTTAAGGAATCTACGTTCTTTCGTCTTATCTCTCCCGTGTTTCCTTATTCCTTGACTTTAATGGATGGTCATAGCCTATTCAAGACTTTCCTCCTGGCACCGGCAAGAAGACTGCTGGCCATTGCTGAGGAACGTGGATTTTACACCTGCCTATTGCATTTGCTGAAAGTTCTAGGGTCTTTAAAATAATCCATTTTCTTTCATAGACTGCTTGGCTTCGTGGACGTGATCAAAAATATTCATTCATCCCAATTTCTGATCGTCAATGGGTGGAATGCCATGCCTTGTCAATGGCACAGTCATCACTTTCCTTGCCCCACACCATTCCTCCTATTATTTCTAATTTAATGTGCCTGAATTGATTTGTACTGAAGTCATGGGGAGTGGTGTATTTGATGACTGTAGTATGCGCCTTTATCAACAATATGTAGCTTTTTCTTATTGACAAGGAGGGTTGCCATGCCCTCTTAATGGCACGAACGCCCCCTTACACCATGCTTTTTCACTAGAAATTGTCTTCTCAATCTTCT
The DNA here is from genome assembly GCA_007258455.2 of Sequoia sempervirens. NCBI lineage: Eukaryota > Viridiplantae > Streptophyta > Pinopsida > Cupressales > Cupressaceae > Sequoia > Sequoia sempervirens. The sequence continues at coordinate 21,678 of VDFB02170591.1, read as the reverse complement.
CTCCTATGTCCTTTTGATGGAGATATGACACTATCAATGAGTAGTAATTAACTGTGAAATACTTCATCTTGGTGCACAAAATGAATAATGAATTTGCATACATTATTCAAAGGTGTTTTCTTGCTGAATTTGAATAATTTACACATTAATTTTTGTATGGTTGATCTAGGTTTGAACATGTCTTCTTGTGACACAACAATAGTATTTTTAATATACTTTCAAATTTCACCAATCTTAGAATAAAGAAGAAGATTGAGGAAAATTCTAATAAAACTAAGAGCAGAGGTATACACTATTTAGAGTCAAATGCACATACAAGGAAAAATATACTATCCCAAAAAAGATCGAGATCTATTGACTCAATCCTAGACACAAGACAAGTCTAGTGCAATATTTGAAGCTTTTCACTCCCAAATAACATATTTTTACAATAATAATAGGTTAGATTTCACCATTTTAAACAAATGATGCTCATTCTTCAATTATTGAGCTAAGTACCTTTATTTCCTACACTCACATTTGCACTCTTAGCCTTTAATTTCACAATCTCAAATTTCCTCAATTGACACATAATGAATTATACTCATTTCATCATAATTGAATTGTTAACATCTCCATTACTCAAATCTAATATTATATATTTTATCTAAAATATAATCAACTTGATTATTAAAACATGCTTTCTAAAACCCTTTCACATGTCAACAATTCAATATAGGTTTTTCAAAAGTTTTTAGAATCTTTTCATTCTAAAACATGCATATTTCTAATAAACAAAAGATCACACAATAAAATTTCAAATATATAAAATTCATTTTTCAAATAAAATATATATAACACATTTTTCAAACAAATATATAAATATAATTACAATTTATTGTGTTGTCTTATAATTAGTTTCTTCATTAAAATATTTTAATTAAAATAATAATATATAGATATTTATATATGTATTTAAAAAATGTTGAGAGATATCAATTTGGATTCATTTTATTTACTTAAAAGTTATTTTATTTTATAACTATTTTATTTACTATATATGGAGACATAAATTTTATGTGTTGTTTATTCTAAAAATATTATATTTATTATTAAATATGAATATTTTGACATGTAAGTGATTGTCAATTTTAAGGTAAAAGATAAGAGTTTTTGTTAACACACTCACACATTCATCCCATGAATAAAATATTTAAGAGTTGTTTTGTCAATTCAACATTCATTGGACACACAAGGTACCCCTTGGAGGCTTCCCTTTCCACCCAATCCCTTATGAAACTCTAGCCATTGATCTCAAAATCAAATCTCAACCCTTAATCATCTACCCTCAAAATCTATAAATGAACCCTCTCAAAGGTCATTCTTCATATATCTCCACATTGAATGCAAAGTCATATTGATGGTTTGAAAAGTAACTACAGTTCTTCCATCACACGATCACTCACCTTGAACACAACCACACACTCTTTGTGTATACAACAAAGAACTCTTAAGAGATTGTTAAAAAATATATATCTATACTAATAAAATATTAATTCGTTTAACAAAAATTTCAATAACTTATTATATATATAATTTTAAGTAATATGTTTTATTTAAATAAATAAATATTAATATTAACTGAAAAAATAATTAATTTTGATTAACTATAAAATACACCAACTGGTAATTACTGGCACTTATCTTTACAATACTTTGTTTAAATATTAAATTAAGCATTAGAATTACAAATTAGAGACAGCTTACTTTCAGTTTCTGCAACATCTCTCACAATACTTATCAGACCAATAAGTTATAAAAATGCGTCCTAGCTTCACAAGAGTTAACTTTCTTGCCTGCATCACAGAAGACAGTACAAAATTTTAACTCAAAAATTAATTAAAAAAACCAAATATCTTAATGAACTGTGACAAATTGTGTACCAAGTTGCTTGACTTTATAGCACTGCATTTCTTATTTACAAATAACTTGTATTTATAGGCCTGTAAAGTTGTCTTTGATTTATTTTTCTAATTTGCTATCATCTCTCAAGGCTCTTCTTTTGGGAATTTACAACATGACAGGTGAGCTTTGGAAAAGCCAAAACTAACTATTTCAATACATTATCAATTTAGAATGGAGTATTAAAAAATCATGGTTTACACACCATATAAATACTTGCGGATTCTTAAAGCTTCTACTGATTAAATAATCAAACCTGCTAACATGACCAAATATTCTAGATAAGAATGGAAGGGAAAATCTCCCATAGGGGAGAAAAAATGGAAGTGGAATAAAGAGAAGGCCACGAAAGAAAATGAACGTAAAAGTGAATTATGGAGAGGGCTTGACCATCCAAGGTTATTTAGCAGCCAACACCAACAGGTTTGGGAAAATTCATAATTTAAAAGAAGATGATCCGTGGACTCAAAAGCTTTCCCACACATAACACAAGGGAAGAGATTAGTTATGCCCAATTTGTCCAATCTCAGACCAGTTAAGATTTTGTCTTTAATAGCCAACCAAGCAAAAGCTCCCACCTTGGGGAGGGTATAAGGGCCCCAACAAAGCCTAATAGGAAAAGAGATGCAGTGATTTGAGTTAAAAAGAGAGTTGTAACCATCTTTGACATTGTATTGCCTAGATTTAGACTTTAAACAAATGATTTCATCCTGTTTATTTGAAAGGTAAACTTGTCTCTTATCTAATTCAGCCTTTAATAAAAGTTTAAGATGAGGTAGAACTTCCAAAAAATTAAAGTCCTTCCATTTGCTGTTAGAGGTATTGGAAGGATCAATATCCAAATAATCTCTAACTTTATGACCCCATTTGAGTTTTAATTCTGATTCTAATTGATTCCAATCCCTCAACTGACGAAGCGGTGTGTGGTCATTCTAGGCATCATCCCAAAAAAGGGCTTTTTCTCCATTGTTGATTACCCAAGAAAGATGTGGAAGGATAACTGATCTACAAGAAGAGATAAAATTCCAAATTTTAGATCCCTTAGACAACTGCTTTTGAGTAAAAATTATTTCTTTATCAAGGGAATCCAAATATTTGTATCTCAATTGTTTGCACTATTTAGAATCTGGTTTAGTGTAAATTTTCCACACCAATTTTGCACCTAAAGCCTTGTTTTGAAGGAAGGTGTTTCTCAAACCAGCCACCCCATGTGTTTTAGGTTCACAAATAATATCCCATGCAACAAGAGGTAATTTCTTTTTAGCTGTCATATTTTCCGATTAAAGGAAATCTCTAAGGACTTTTTGCAATATCAGCCCTTTCCCTTTGGTAATTTTCCCACAAAGGAGAGCCATTTGGATTTCCAAAGAGAAATTCTTTTAGAAATTGAAGAGATCAGTTTGTCGCAAAAATCATGTTTTTCCTTTCTAGAAAAGAAAGGAATGCCTAGAGGTATTTACATGGGAGAGAGTCACACTGAAAGCCCCAAAACTTAAGTAATTTCCTTTTGATTAAAGGATCAACATTCAAAAAGAAAATCTTTAATTTTTCCGAGTTACAAACTTTCCCCGAATGTGAGCAATAATCTGTAATAATCTTTTTCATTATCTTAGCCTCTACCATAGTAGCTTGACCCAAAAGAAGTGTATCATCAATAAAGAGAGAGTGAGAGATTGGAGTTGGAAAAGACTGAATAGATATACCTATCTGTATCCTTGCATTACGAGTTGAGATTATTGATCTACTTAGACATTCATCCAATAAAATAAATAGAAAAGGGGATAAGGGATCCCCCTGCCTCACCCCTTGAGAGAGGGTTAAAAAACCATGAGGTGAGCCATTAATAATAATGGAAAAACTAGCCCTCGAGATGCAAGAAAAAATCCATTTACACCAACCTTGGGAAAAGCCAAATTTTCTTAACATGCTACAAGTAAAAAAGCTCGGTTAACTTTATCATAAGCTTTTAGCATATCTAGTTTTAAAACCACTGTAGATGATTTTTCTGATATAACTGATTGAACAATTTCATGTGCCAAGATGGTGCCTTCAGGAGTGTCCTTCCCTAGAACAAATCCCCCCTGTTCATCAAAGATTATCAAGGGGAGCACCTTGGCAAGTCTAGATGCAATTATTTTAGTAAGAATTTTGTAAATCAAATTAAAAAGGGCTATAGGCCTAAAATCATTAAAAGAAGATGGAGCAGATTTCTTGAGAATGAGAGCAAGAAAAGTTGCATTAAAATATTTTAAGACTTTCTTGTATCTTCTAGATTCTTCTAAAGCAAGAAGAATATCAAAACCAATAATATCCCAACATTTTGAAAGAAAAAAAATATAAATCCATCTAGACCTGGAGCTTTCTCAGGTTCCATGGAAAATACCACTTCTTTAATGTCATCAAGAGAAAATTTTGTCATCAACATTTTATTGTGATCCTCATTTAAAAGTTCAGGAATATTATTGATAATCTCATTCTCTTCGTGTAGATTAGGAGAGGTATCTAAAGAGAGAATATTTTTGAAGTAATTAACCACCTCAAGACCAATGTCCTTATTTGTAGTGAGAATAGAACCAGAAGAGGACAAAATTGAAAGGATTTTACTTGACTTCTTGCGTAGTTTTGTGGAGGCATGAAAGAATTTTGTGTTCTTATCCCCTTCATTTAGCCAGGTCTCCCTGGTTTTTTGTCTCCAGTAACATTCTTCATGGGAAAGAATCTCTTCTAAGTCTGCTTTAAGCATTTTCTTTTTATTATACAAAGAGTTATCCATTCCCTTTCTGATTACTTCATATATTTCAAACAATTCTGATTCAATTTAGATTTTTTGAGAAAAAATGTTTTTGAAATACCTAACATTCCAATCCTTGATCTTGACTTTCAAATATTGCAATTTCTTGCTCAATTGAAACATTCTTGTTCCCTCAAAAAAAGGGTTGTTACTCCACCAATCTCTTATTCAATTAGTCTCTAAACCACATAGCTTCAAATATAAAAGGACATTTAATGTTTTTCTTTTCTTCAAAAAAAGACAGAGAGATTGGGAAATGATCCAAACCAGGGAGAGCATGAATAATTGAAACAAAGTGCCAAGGAGCTGAAAGCCAATTATCAAGAAGCAAAAAGAAGTCAAGTTTTTCTGTTATCTGATAGAAATCCTTTCATCTGTTAGTCCAAGTGAAAATGCCATTTTTGATTAGACAGTCATCAAGATTATTGGAAAAAATAAAATTATTAAAATCATCCATCATAGCAGCTGGGGGGTGATTCCACCAATTTTTTTAGAAGGGTTTCTAATAGCATTAAAATCTCCCGCAAGAATTTTGCAAGCAGGAGAAACATAAAATCTCCCACAAGAATTTTGCAAGTAGGAGAAACAGACTCAAAGCTTCAAGATAATTGCTTCCAAATTTGTCTTTTCCATCTATGGTGCATGGGCCATAAATGTTATAAATCATAAAATGAGTATTTGATCTTAAGCACCAAGCTGAAACTTTTATCCAATTTTCTTTAATTTCAAACTAATCAACTTTCACAAATGACTTATTCCAAAGGGTAATTAAACCCCCTAAAGCACCAAGAATAAGTGAGACAATCAAATCCCAATATTTCCAAGAACTAAAAGTATCTTTAGCAAATTGAGCAGATAGTCTACTTTCCTGAAGCAAAATAATTTTTGAGAGTGAACCAAATAAATGATGCTTTATTAAGCATTTTTTGTTAGGGGCATTTAAGCCCCTAACATTCCAAGAGATGATCATCATTGCACTCAAGGAGAGAATCCCTCTCTCCTCTTCCTTTTGATTCTTTATGAAGATTTAGTCCCCACAGTAGAATCACACTACCAACATTGCAAGGGGGGAGTATTTAACCCACCCGATTTCTTGGAGGCTGAATGAAGGTTCATTTCCATAGTAGATTGCAGCCCTACTGCAATTTCTATATTTGTATTCTTCTTATTGTATTTTCGTCCTCTTTTAGGTCTAGGAGAAGTTGACGCCTTAAGGTCAGATTTATATTGTGAGATGGGAGGAGAAGAAAAAGAATCCAAAGTGATAGGAGCTGAAGGGGGGGAGGAGATAGGACAATATCAGAAAAATTTATTTTTATTTTTGTTGTAGATTGAGTAATGGGAGGTGTGGGAGAGTTCATTACTGAATGATTTTCTTCCACAACCTCGTCTACAATTTCTTCAATCAGATATTTTGTTGCCTTAGTCATAGCCTCATTTACAAATTTCATCAAATTGTCCTCAGAACCATTAAGGATGTTTTCAAAGTGTTTAATATCACCTTTTGAGAAAGCATGACCCCTAAAATGGGTATGAGAAGAAGAAATAGCATTGTTCAAAGGAAAATTCAAAGAAGAGGGTTTCAGGTCAGGGCTTAAAATATGTTGGGAGTGTACAGGCTAACCACTTACAGAAATATTTTTGAGATCCTGAGTGCCAAAAACTGAATTTTGAAGACTCAGTATGATTTGACGAAGAAGGAGGGGATGGGTGAAAAAGAGAATTAGGAGCTAGCTGGTCTAAACCTAAAGCCCCCAAAAGTGAAGAAAGATCTGGATTTTTCAGCTCTAGAAAAAATGTTAAAATCTATAATTAAGTTTTCCTCCTTCCATACAGATTTCTCCCATTTTAATTGTTGAATGATCCACTCCCCTTTAATAGTGGACAAACGAATTCTAAGAAGGAGGGAAGAAGGTCAATTAATCAGAGTCAAAACCCTAATGGAGGGTTTTCCATTCACAATAATGAATTTGCTTTTCAGAAAATCCCCAAAGTGGTTAACTATTTGTTTGATCGAGGAAATCTCAAAAAATTCAACCGGAAGGAATGGAAGTGAAAAACAAGCAAGAAGAGGGCATAAACTTAGGGTTTCCAAAGACATATTTTCCTTCCAGTCAAGAGTCCCAAGAAAAGTATTCCCGATCCAAAATGGACCTTTACACATTACTCTGCCTTTAATAGTGGTATTCTTGAAAAGAACAAAGAAAGAAGAAGTTGAAACCACAAATAAATCAAAATATTCATACCAGTGATCCTGGATCCAAGCATAAATTTTAGAAAGCGGCTTATCTTCACCCCAAAGTTGCACGAAAAATCCATTTTGTGCACAATCTTCATACTAGTTTTCTAAATGCATAGGAATTGTTGGTGTCGACCTCCATTCTCGTTCTCAAGCAACCGATGCCTTAGAATCACATAAATCATAATCATTCCCATGTTGGAAATGGGATTTGAATGGTTCCCAGAGTTTCTAGATTTTTTTTGCGCCTCCGAAGATGAGGGTTTATTTCCCTATTCTTTTGTAAACCTACTATGGCTCCCTCATTGATTAGAGCAATGATTTCGGTTGTCATTGCTTTTCTGGTGATAAAAACCCCTATGGTTTTGATGGAAATTCCTTTTAAGAGTGTGGCCAGGAAAGGAAGGAGTGCTTGGAGGAGGGCGATTATATTCCTGTTGCTTATGATTCTGAGATGACTTTGGCCCTCCATGTTTAAGGTATTGTTGAGCATTCTTGTCTGAGCGAGAAAAGTCTTCTTGAAAGGAATTTTTGGACTAGCCATAGTTCCTCCAATGATGAGACGATGCATGGTAAAATTTGGACTTTCCAGAATACCCTTGTCCCTAGGGTTAATTTGAGGCCACCCTTGATCAATCGAAAAACCTAGATTTGGGGTTTCCAGAATACCCTTGCCCCTAGGGTTAATTTGAGGACACCCTTTACCAATGAAAAAATCTTGCCCAAAATGGGATGGGCTCTGATAATGACTTTGCTTACCAAAATGAGGGTTCTGACCATGAAAAGAGGATCTAGATTGGTTTGTATCATCTACCCAGCTAACCCTTCCACCTTGCATTCCGCCATGTGCTCCACTAAGCATTCCACCATGCGATTCACCCATCATGATTTCAAGAAATCCTCTATTCTACGCCCAAGACCTACTAATGGCTAAGGGTGAATAAAAGGAGGAATGGAAACAATGAGATTTTCCCCTATCACTAATGGTTAATGGTTGTTATTTGTTGTTTTATCCCTTTTTTTTTAACTCACCATATGTTGTAAATTAATTTCACTTTAGTAGCTAGTTGAATAATATTGAATTTGACATTATTTAGTTTAAGGAGTAAGAGTATAAAATTATAAAAGAAATTATAATTGGGAAATAATGTCCATAAGTAGTTGATTTTCTTACATTAAATTTTGATAGAGTATTCAAAAGGTTTGGTTAGAGGAGGTTTTGTTATTAGAGATTCTAAAAATAGTTTTTCATACATGGGCTTTGTATTCTTAGAGATAAGGACTACAATGAATTTAAAGTTGTAAAGTTTGTAGAAAGATTTTTCAAAATTTTAAAAATCTAGTTGTATTAAATGATCTTTCAATAAAAAAATAATAATTTAAAGTTTCAACACTGTAGAAGAATATTTATGCTAAGAGGCGTATTACAATGACATCCAAAAATCTTTGTAAGGAAAAACTAATCAAGTTAAATTTGACGTGCAAGTGGTGGTCATGTTGTTTTTTTAGATTTTTAAAATCAATTTAATTAAAAAAATAAATTAAAACTAAATACTTAGTGTCATCTAATAAATAATGACAACCAAAAATCTTTGTAAAAAAAAACTAATAAAGTTAAATTTGGCGTGCAAGTGGCGGTAATGTTGTTTTTTTAGATTTTAAAATCAATTTAATTAAAAAAAAATTAAAACTAAATACTTAGTGTCATGTAATAATTTTTTAAGTTTTTAGGGTGAACATTTATTTATAATAGTAACGCAAATATATTTTTTATAATTATAAGAAATTTCAATATATTTATTCAATTAGGGTTAGGATTAGAGTTTTGATTAGAGAAAAAATGATGAAAATTTTAGGATTAGAGTTTTGATTTTATTTAATTATCGATATCCACTCTTAAATCTTATCTTCTTATCTTTTGTTTGAGATTCTACTTTTTAGATTTTTAAATATTTTCAATAAAACTTAAATATTATTTTTAAATGGTTACAATTTAAAATAGCATTCAATTAGGGTTAGGATTAGAGTTTTTATTAGAGAAAAAATGATGAAAATTTTAGGATTAGAATTTTGATTTTATTTTATTCATTTGTATTATGATTTTTTTAAGTATAATTTTATTTTATAATTATACTAAAAGAAAAAAAGAATAGAAATTTTGATTTTATAGATACATAAAATAACACTCAATAGGTAATGGATAAATAAGTTTTAAAATTAAAGGGAAATTATATTAGCTTAGTTTTTAGTTTTTTGCTTTGTTTTTAAAGCATTTTTAAAACTATTTTATTCACAACTTTCTTTAGATGTTCTTATCTGCAAATTCATGAAGACCTCTATTAAAGAGGTTGTTGTAACCTATTTTAATCATCAAAAAAAAATATTAAAAAAAAAAAGAAGTCTTTGTTTTGTTGTAGCAGTTAGTAGTTTTTTGTTTTATTTTTCTTGTCTCTACCTTACCAACAAAATAGGTGAGTAAATTTTTTTTAAAATAGATGTTGGCTTTTGACAGCAGAAGAAAAATATTAGTGCTAACAATGTTGTGTTTTTCAGGTCATCCTCTAGAAAATCTTGGTGCAACGACTGAGTTTAGATCTTGGTGAAACGACTGAGTTTGAAGCATGTATGCACAAAATATCAATTTTTGGGATATCGTATCAATGGAAGAAATTGCTAAAACAAATTGTGCTACTTTTGAAAAGTTGTTTGCATTTTGTAGCTTCCTGAAAGAGTTGTATTATGATGAACAATACGAGGAAGGTGATTCCTCTCGTATTGTTGAAGCTTTTTAGGTGTACTTGGTTAATGTGTAGATAAATAACATTGTTGTAGGTCATCAAATATGAATTTTGTATCATTTAGACATCATATTTTAAGTCTAATTGAATAATGTCTACTACCATATATTAGCTATTTATTTGATCAAGAAGTAAATAAGTTGTGTTAAATTATGTATTAAATTACTTTGCATACCTTTGGATATAAGGTGCTCTTTAAAATAACACATGAGTTGTACAACTATCTCACTATTTTAAATAGTGTATAATCACAATACTTATCTTTTGTCGTGTACTTTTTATTATTTTAATGTTTATTTTCTCTTATAGAAATGGTTAAATTGTTTAAAATTATGCAAACTTTATTCTCTTCCATTTTTGTGGGCATGCTCTAATTCTATTGAATAATATTTTTCCTATATTTTGATGACTCGGGCATGAATCCTACCAACAATCCATATGATCACCCAATTGTTGGAAAAAATGAACCTCCTACAAGGACCATTCTTATTGTAGCACTGATTCCATACCAAAATAGATGGTTAATAAAGGCAAGAGTCACTACAAAGGGTCAACTTCATCATTTTAACAATGCAAAAGGAGATGAAAAAGTTTTCAGTTTTGACTTGGTTGACTTAGATGGCGGTGAAATAAGAGTAACATGTTTTAATGCGGTTGCAAAATAGTTTTATGATCACATAGAAACTAGGAAAGTGTTTATCATCTCAAAAGGGAGACTCAAAATAAAGAATGAATGGGAAATTTTATTAGAAAGTAGTTTGATAGTTGAGTTGTGTTTGGAGGAGGATAGCTTTATACCAAAAAAACAATTCCATTTTACACCAATAGGTGAAATTGAGAACATGAAAAACAATTCTATGGTTGATGTTGATGTTATGTTTTGTTATATACAAGTTGGTATGATTTTAAGTTAATCTTTATAAAAACTAAAATCAGATACTTACTGAACATAAGCATTATTATTTATTAGAATGTGTTAAAGAAAAAAGTATGTTATTGCAACTAAATTTAAAATAATTATTTTCATAATTATACAATTATTGCAAGTGCATTATTTTATATTTATTTTCGTTAACAAATTGAAAGTATATATGTTCTGATAAAATGCAAATGGTTGATGTTGATGTTATGTTTTTCTATGTACAAGTTCGTATGATTTTAAGTTAATCTTTATCAAACCTAAAATCAAATACTTACAAAGCTACCCTTAACAAAAACATTATGTTGTAAGTTTGGGGAGGAATTCCATTTAATTTTAATGTGTAGCCTTATATATGGGAATTGAAATAAACAATGATGAAAACATTAGACTAACTATAATTCAACCCTAACCAAAACCTTAATTTAACCCTATGTAAAATCTAACCCTAACCTTAATTTAATTGTAAACAAAATTTTAGAGTAACCCTATTTTAAAAGTAACACTAACCTTAACCCTAATACAAATACTAATTAATTTTATAATATTAAAATTGAAATTAATAATAGTTCTAAAAGTAGTGCAATAGACACCTCAATTATGATAACTCTCGACGTATTTTATATATATTAATATTTAATATATGTATGTTAGTAAGTACAATAATGAACTATTTTGACAAATATTAGAATGGATCAAGAACCTATCATTACTATCTATAGTCATATCTCAAATTCTTGGACAGATTTACAATGTTATTTAATCTTCCAACCTCTTTGTTTTTTTATAGTGGTATGGATGAAGATAGAGTAAAATTTGAGTTGAGAGTTTGCTTTAACTTATTTAAAAATATATTTCTTTGTGCTCATTGATTTTATCCCTCATCAATTAATCGTTTTTGTCCTACAAGATTTAAACCTTCTAAATGACAAACAGAATTCTCATAAACCTATTTACTCTCCATGGGTGAAAATATTATCTCCTACTATATTATCAAAAAAATAAAAAATTAACATAACATATTATAAAATCTAAATATATTTTCATTTAAGCGACAATAATAATTCCACATAATAAGAATTCACTATTTAAAATATATAAAATAGGGGAAACATATTTTTTCTTACAAAGATAATGTGTGTAACAAATTCTAGGTGTATAGAAAAACAACTTCTTTATCAGTTGTGAAAACCTTCCCTTTGTATTGACAGTAAAAACCCATCTTCTGTGGGACTGACTGGGAACCTGCAAGTATTGCGTCAATGATTTCAATATCCTTAAACTAGTTTCTGTAAAAATCAAATGGGTTTCAAAGAATCACACAAAATAGCAATTTATAAAACATAAAACATAAATTAAATCATCATGCAGTCCCTCTGCCATCCCCCAAAACGTTGTGAATGCATAATTTGTGTTGTACCATCTAGTCACCGTTAAATCTAAAATGTGTTATATAAAATTTAAGTGGTATTTTTTGAGTGGTGTATTTGGAGTTGATAAGGATAAAGAGGATTTGAATGTTTATGATTTTTTTATTTCGATCAAATGATGAAGATTAAAAGTTATCATGTGTGTAAGAAAATATGGGGAATATTGATATAGCATGTGAGTCATCTCACACATGTGAGGACCACATAGGGAATTCACCGTCATGATAAATTCACCTCAAAGAAAATTGACCACCAGCAAGTGAATTGTTGGTGGTGAATCTTCCTGCCGTGAGGATCACATAAAGATGTGGGATGTGATAAGTGGGGGTTCTTATTGGTGTAAGAGTAATATGTGAAAATATGAATGGTGTAGTTTTTTTATAATAAAATAGAGAGTTGCGAATTGTTTGGCCAAATGGGCCTCCGATGCAGAATTGGAACATTGTGGATAGGGGTCAATTACCCCCAGATTTGTCTCAAAAGTTAGACCAATTAGTGGAGATTGATAGGGGTCTGTAATGCCCTTGCTTTGTTCTTTTAGTAATAAATAAATAAAATGTATAAAATGGTTTTATAGAAAAATGGGTTAAATGTTATTTGTGATCAATTAAAATAATTATATTTTGACTTTGTGTAAACAATTAGTTAGATTAATTGATTAAGTTTAGTGATATGAGAAAAATGTGACATTAAATAATAATATTATTTACTTAATTATCGTGAATGTACATGATGGGTTTAAATAAATAAGTTATTGTGAATGCTTGATCTAGACCTACTCAAACATAGACAAACAACACAATGTTAGTCAATAAACAAATCTAAACTAGCATTCCCCATGGAATTTGTTGAAACACAAGAACATGGAAAATAAAGCAAAGTAATCAAATGAAAGCTAATTAAACCCTATTTTAATGCTCAAACCAGCATCCCATGGGGGAATTGGTGCTTCTTTGAAGTGGAAAGAAGCCCTTTCCCAATTCTTTGCAAAGCTTTGATAATGATGATGATGATTGTGTGCTCCTTGATTCAAAATGTTGATAACCTTGCTACGATTGATGAAACTCCATGAAAACTTTGATGCAATATGGATGATATTGATGATAATGGTGGATTCAAATGAGCGTAGTGATTTTACATGGATTGTGGATGATCAAAAAAATAGAGAAGGCCTCTATTTATAATGGAGAAGGATGGAGGAATGAAAAATGGGATGAATGTGGGACAAAACATCAACCAATAACAAAATGCCACTTGTCAACATGCTAGTGGAGAGGGGTGGAGCACATTTTGATGAATGTGCAAATAAATGCTATTAGGTGGTTATTTGAATTTGAAGAAGTGACATGTTGGAGGAAGATGTGGAAGAGGAGTTATTACCACTTGGCTCAAGAAAAAATGACTTATAAGAGAAATAAATGCCAAACTTGAGGATAAGACATTTTGGGAGGGAGAATTCAAATTTGAAGAATATTCCAACTTGATGCCTTTTTGAATGAAAATGGATGAATTTATAAATCAATTAAATTGATTTACATGCACAAGTTGCAAAATCTATCTAGGATTTGATGGATTAGAGATAGGATTAATCATGATTTGATTAACTTAGATGAAGATTTAGCTTATAATTTGACATTTTGACTTAAATTTTTGGATTTAAATAAATCAAGATGAGAGGAATAATGAATTTAGACTTAATTAAATAAAGTTAGATTTATTTAATTAAAAGGGGATGGTGTTAGACTTAAATCAAATAAAGGTTAGTTTATTTAATTTTAAGGAGATGACCTTAGAACTTAATTAAATAAAATAAATTATTTAATTAAAAGAGGAGAATAGGATTAATTAAAAATAATAATTTATTTCATTAATAGGAGATAATGATTTAATTAGATAAGATTGATTTATTTAAATAAAAGACGAAATATGATAAATTTAATCAAATAGAGATTATTTGATTAAATGATTAGCAGAGGAGATGATTATGGACAAACTGGTGTTAGTAAATCAGGATTAGGTGCATGGGATCAATCAGTATATTTTAAATGTCTAAAGTTATTTATTTATTTAAGGTTGAACTTTAGGAAGAAAAAAAATTAGTTAAATAAATAGTCCTAATTTATCCAATTAATATTAGAAGGATTTAGATGGATTCATTAAATAATTAAATTTATTTAATTAATGTTAGGAAATAAAAATAGATAATTAATCTATTTAATTAATTTGATGATGATAATATGAATTGGGTTGATGATAGCAAAATTGGTCAAGAGATAATTTTAGGTGTCTTCAATTTACCCCTCTTTGAGATGGCATTATGACTTTGCAAGAGCAATGCCATTTAAAAGTAAAATACAATGAAACACTTTTTGAGATGAAGGGGGGAGTGATATGCCCTTAAAAAAATTTAAAAATGAGGTAGAAAAATAATCCCCCTTTGAGAGGTAAGCCAAGAAAAAACTACACAAGCAATCTCTCAAAAGAAGAAATGATGAGAAACATATGAGAGAGCGAAAGAAATAAGTAACAAAAAAAAAGTGGATAAAAATTAGAGAAACGGGGGGAAAGAGTGAAGATAAATGAAATTTTGATAATGGGACCAAATTTAGGGTTTTGGGGCCTACAAATAGGGTTTGGGGGGGGGGGGGGGGAAATTATTATGCACTCTCATCCCTTGGTCAATAGAGCACAAAGTAGAAGATGGAGTGAATGCCACAAGATTTCAATAGGTGTAGTAGGTCCAACATCATATAAGCAACTAGAGGAGGTGGGGGTACTGGCACATATCTAAAACTTGGCCTCTAGGATAGGTTAGATGCAATTAATAAGGTGTTGAAGTTGAGGAAGCTCAACCATTAAATTATGAAAAGGTGATGATTTGATGCACATGCGTGGGGTAGCATGTCATGCATGTGGGATAACATGTCACTTATGGAGCATTTAGATGCATCTATGGAAGAAACACATCTGTGTTGCACAATTCATGCCTATGTTTAGATCTATACATACATGTTTACAAGTTATTTGTGTAACCATATTAAAATGACATATGTGCCTAGGGAGACATCACATATGTGAGAAGCACAAGTAATAGGCTAGAGTAGAGGTGTACATTTATCTTGTGAAATTTACATGTAGGGGCAATGTGTGCATGGATTAATGCATGCACTTTGAGGTGACATGTGAACTACACCGCTCAACGTGTTTGTTATGGATCAACGCATGTGTAAGGCTACATGTTAGACTATTTTTTGAGAAGAACTAACATGAATTATTAGCTAGTTGTAAGAGCGCCTAGAGTCACTAATGACTCAAGAGATATTAGTTTAGGTGCTACAATTGATATCTAAGTTTGATGAGGAAAATTGGGTAGTTTTGGAGAACCATAGATTATGCCACCTAGCATGTACGCCCCACATTAGGGAGCCCAAGTTGATGTTGATTGCTCTAGTAGAGAGATGGCATAGTGAGACCAAATATTACATCTTCCAACTAAAAAGATAACAATGAATTTGGAGGATGTATGGAAGATATTAACAATTCTTATTCATGGATGCACCATGTACAAAAATACTCTAGATGAGGTGGGATATTTGAAGAGACTGTTTGGGAGGAGTAACCTCCCTCACTCCCAACTTTCTTTAGACATGGATGCTTGTATAGTGATGGTGGAGGATCTACCCCTAGTCATCGTAAAACTTATCAGTGGTATTTTTTCATTGACAATATGGGGAATTTTGTCTCATTTGGCTTGGAAAGTATGTGTTTTGAAATGTGAGAGAGTGGGAGGGAATTCGTATGGGGGACTTACATAAGGACATAGTTATACCAAGAAATGCTCTTGGTTTTATATAGGAAGGGACATAGCCTTGTAGGAGGATTGAAACTATTGTAGATATGGGTGTGGACTACATATTTATGTTCAATTTTATGGTGGATAGGGATAGGGTAGAGGAGGAGTCATTTGTCTTTGTATATGGCAAGTGGCTACAATATAATTTCTTAGGGACTTGGTGTACTAGTATTGAGTTATTGATGATATTAATTTAGTGGACTAGCGTCCATAATAGGCCTGTGAGGAATGAGAAAAGGATAGAGAGTACCTACAATATATCTAGACACCTTATTATACCATTGGATTAAATAAAACGTCATTGAGAGGTACATGGTAGATAGAGTATAGATGTAGTTTGTGTTGTGATAGGCTCTACTAATAGAGGGAAAACATGTATTTTCCTAGGTTACATGTTAGGAGGGAGAGTGGGTTCCACTATTGGATCCTAAGATAACATTGGTTTTATGACATTAGTACTATTTCCATGAGATCTAAGGCTAAATGTTATCGATGTGGGTGTGAAAACTGCTTATAAGATATGGTAGAAATGATACAAGCTAGTGTATCTGATACCTACATGGTGGGCTAGGGTGTAGGAGTAGATTTATGCTACATATGGGTGTAGAGATAGAGAATATAGGGAGACACAAAGAACCTAGGGAGGACAAGGTGGAGGATAGGGTTGAACACAAGCCCTAGGAGAATAATTAGTATAGCCATATAGACAAGCATAGAGATAGGGAGGGTAAATGTCTATATATACTAATGTGTAGATGAAATTGACCACAACTCTCTCAAAGAGAGATATTATACAACATGAGAAAAAAGACTAGGACCAATTTGGATCAAGAATATAGGGAAAGGGAAAATCTCAAAGAGGATTAGAGTAGGTTGGTGGTAGAGTTGGACACTATGAGGGTTGAGCAAGATGACCCATTCACTAAGAGATACCATTTGAAAAATAACACCACCACAAAGGTGCAAGCCAATAAATGGATTATTGTATTTCAAAGGACACCACGCAATGTATGGTAGGTCACACCTTAGGGAGTATCATACATGGTACCACCACTACGAGAGGATAAAATTATAGAATGCAGGGTCACACCCTTAGGGGGTATCAAGCATAATACCACCACTAAGAGAACATCATATGGCATGAAAATGTCACACTTTAGGGGATATCAAGCCTAATACCACCACCAAGGGAATACTATCATAAATCAAGGAGTCCACATATTAGTGAACATCTTATATGATATTACTACTAAAAGGGACATTTCGTGAAGAACAAGGCCACACTTTAGGGGACTTTATGTGTAACATCACCACTAGAGAGAACCACATAGCTTAAAATATTATCCAATAAATAAATATGTGGGGTGATATTCCCCCCTTAAAATGTAAGTGTACTTGCTACACTAATATTTTAAGGAGATGATGAAATAAATAAAGGATTCCTTATATACAAACAAATACACCTTACACAAGGCTAACTATCCTTGCTCCACAAGTGTAGAGGAAAATACAAGTCTATATGGATAGTATCATGTTGATCCCTATGAGTGGAATGTGGTTGCACAAAATGATTTTGTACCTCCATGCATGGTAATGAGTATCATGTGAGACTACAACTACCACATAGCAAGGAGCAACAACATAACTATTTAGTTTATTATTTTGTCACATCCCTTTATGTAGGGATTCACATCAATATCATATATAATTGAATTAACCATTGCAATTTTTTCTTTAAAGCACAACACTCATCAGTAGAATGACCAAATGTTTTATGATACATACAAAAAGATGATTTTTTATTCATTTATTTAACATCCTTTCTATCATGAAGAAAAGGTAATGCAATTAATTCTCATTGTAAAAGTGTGCGTAAGGTATGTACTCAATCTCAAACAAAGGATGCAGAGCGGGGAGAAGCTAAAATCAAAAAGTAGGCCTGAGTGCCCACTTCCTCAGTCCCTAATTTTTAGGGATCATGGTGGAGTGCTTTAAAACTCCATAATTTCAAAATCCAATTCCTCACAAAGCTTTTCAAGAAATTTGCAATTAAAATACTTAAAACTATTTTTTTTGCTTTTTCACCCACTATGTCAACTTGTCAAAGTTGCAAAGGAATTTAATTGACAAGTTTAAATATCTGAAGATAAATATTTAGCCATCCTCAACATGTAATCCAAGCTGAAAAATTAATCCACTTCAAAAATCCAAAATTGAATAATTCAAAAATTTGACCTTTTTGTTGTCATGGGATTGCAATTCACCAAGGATGCTCCTTCATCACCACCACTTTAGATATTTTCAATGAATGGTCATGATATCTCTAAGAGATAGACAATGGTAGTCATATTGATTTGTACAAAGCATACCTCAAGTCCACTTGGATTGCACCTAGAGAGCCAAGTTCTCTATAAAATATTATCATAATTAAATGATGGACTCATCTCCCTAAAGATATACTAGAATCCAACTACCTTGCAACATATGTATTCCTCTTGCACAACTCAAAGATTTATTTCACCAACTTTGGATCAAGATGGGCCACCATATTCCTTGGAAGTATCGTGTTTGTCAAATATGCTCCTTAGAACTAGAGATCGACCATGTAATATTTTGTATTCATGTATGCTCTCACTATTATGAGATTAGAGGATTGTTTTCTTTTTCTTTTTTAGAGATTCATTTGGTTCTTTTCAAATTCTCATGTCTTATGAGGATCAAATATGTCTCTCTCTCTTCTTGTGAGAGATGTTTAACCTTCATCGACAACTTTCTAGAGGCACATCTATGAAAAGGGGCTCATACTAGATTACTTACCTCCTATTTCTAGCCCTCTCACTTCAATAGGAAGAGGCTTCCTATGAAACTTTTGCTTGAACCATATTCTAGATTTATGAGGCATCACGAAGATGATGATCCACATAATCTCATGACCATCACTAATTTCTTATGTTCTTAAATGTCAAAAATGCTACCTATGTCCTACATGAATAATTGTTAGCTCCATCTTCTTCTTCTTTGCATATTTCTTTTTTAGTTGGTATGATTTTTCCACAGTCCATGAAGTAATAGAGTAATCTTTTGGATCTAAAAACATACGCAGTTGAATCCAAAAGCTTGCTCTATTATTTATTTTATATTTTATGTTCTTCTTGGGATGTGCCCTTGCACCCTACTTGTTCTCTCTACATTGTATAAATTTTAGTCCCATAGACCAATTTTGATCTTTCATGAACAATAACACATAAATCAAATCAAATATGATGGCATATAGTGACACTAAATATAGAAGATTGAAAAGGAAAATAAAGATTCATTTAGTTAAGCTAGTCTAATTAATCAAATGCAACCAAATAAGTACAATCAACCTAGATTAACTAAATATAGTTGGGGATAATAAATTAGATAGTATAATTTGGAAATTAAACATGATGGAGAGTGATACGTAGCTCAATAACTAAAGAATTCAATGCTAAATGGATAAGATTATGGGATTTATCTAATGTTAGACCTAGGAAGTAGTGCCTCTTTGTCAATGAGTTTTCTAGAAATATATGTTAGATCTATACTTGAACTATAGATTCATTATAGTAATTATTGTTGTCTACTAAGTTACAAATTTGCTTGATATGTAACCTCCTAATATGTCTAAATATTTTGGGATTGGCGATATTTAAAATAAATTAAAAAGATTGTTATTACATCACAAGGATCTTTTGCTTAAATCAAATCCTAAAAATTAAACAATATTGAAATCTAAATACAAGCTCCTAAATGGGTGGATTATTTAATCTTTTTATAGCACCAAATCAAAAAGTGTCATTATTGATTACTTCAATGTTGTAGAATGATGTACATAATTTGAATACTTGAGTGGATGGTTAGAATTAATGCATTGAGTGTCTTTAAATACTATTACATAGCATCAAGTTGTGTCAAGCATGTTTTTAGTCAAGATGGAAGGGTAAGAGGCATCAATTGACCAAATTTGAAATTTTAACATAAAATTGTGCTTACAAAATTGTCCTAGAATTGGATAACAATCAAATAAAAATGGCAAGGATCTAAGTGGAGATACATGTGCATAGATAAATGTGATACATAAATAGATAAAGAGATTGCATAAATATGAATATAAATGGATTAAAAAATGAAGAAATAAATTCAATTTTATATAAAATCTTATTATTTATCACTATATGTAATATGTATCAAAAAAATTCCTTAAAATAAACGTCATTAAATAATAAAAAAACCATAAATATCAAATTTCATTAGTACAAAAATTTAATATAAAATAATAACCTAATTTTTTATTTTTTATTTTAATTTTTCTTCTTAAAAAAATAATTTACTTTTAAACATCATATTAATTATATCATAATCTTTTTATTAATTTATATGATTGCAAATGACCATTACAATCCCACAAATGTAAGATATTCAACTACTAAAACCTCTCATCACTACATATCCAAAAACAATATTACAATTTATTTTATTGAAAACCAAACATCTTTCAATATAAGATTAGTACACCATAACAAGGTGCATGAACCATTTAAGCCTCTTAAATTTATTCAATGAATTGATTAGACCTCCACATCATTTTCAAGATGATCACTCAATCTTATATGCATACCTTTGGAAGCTTGAATTCCCAGAATTTTTTTCAAACTCTCGTTGCTCCCTATCTCTATCTCTTATCATTTGCAATTGTTACGGGGAAAGAAACCTCCACATCATTATCAACATGATCACTCAATCTTATCCACATACCTTTGGAAGCTTGAATTCCAAAGAAATTTGTCAAACTCTCATTGCTCTCTATCTCTTCCCACCTACAATTGTTGCAAGGAAAGAGTTCACAAACTTTTCTTTTAAAAATAGTAGTGAGGAATTTTTTTCTTTATATTGATTGTCATTCAATATACTTATTTATATATATACATGTACATGAAAAAAATTGTTGCAAAGAGATTTCTTAATTTCAATTCAAATGATTAAGTTTAATTATTATAATTTTAAGGAAAAATATCATATTGATTAATAATTTTTTAAATTGTAAATTTTAATACATTAAAAAAACTTGAAATTGAAATTAAATATAAAATATATATTGATAATTTTTTATTTATAATTTTAAAAATTCAAATTTACATATTTTAAATCTAATAATTAATAATTACAATTTTTTTTTAATTTTATGAATACAAACTTTTTAAATCTTGAATAGTTTGATAATAATATTTGCTGAAAAATATTTTTAATTTTAATTTTTTTAATTATTCATTTAAAAATATTTAAACTTTCAAAAATATAATTAAATATTTGTGAATTTAAATTTTTATTAAAATTTTATTTTATTTTAGTATAAATAAATTGTTAAAATTAACTAAAAACTTGTTTTAAATACATCAAGTTTTTGAAAATAGTGTAATTTTAAATTATAAATTTTAAAAATATAATTATTTCAATTAAAATAATAAATTTTATTTATGAGTTAAATGATTTTAATGTCAACACAACAAAAATTGGAAAATCTCTTGAACCTTAGATTGAAGGTCAGGTTTAGAAATATCAAAAATAAGACGGAGAACATAAGAGATTACTGGTAGCGTGTGACAAAGTAGTGAAGAAAAACACATATTTCCACCATTGCCAAATCCTTTCCAGGGCACATCCTCATCCCTGTTCCAAATGCCAT
>VDFB02170590.1:0-28323 GCA_007258455.2 Sequoia sempervirens | reverse complement strand
GTTTGCTTGTTTTGAGTGAATTTGTAGTGAGGTTTTGCATTGTTTTGATGATCTTGCATTTTGTAGTTGAGTACTTGCATTTCTGTCACATTTTGGATGTTGCTGAATATCATAGCTGATTCGAAGTTTCATTCATATATCAAAAATAAAAAAAGATATTGTTTTGGGTGTTGGTCATATCATCTTCTCTACTTGGGGCGACCCTTCTTGCAAATTTGTGGGAATTTTAATGAAGTTTCTGATTTTATAAAGCAAATTCGTCATTTCTTGAAAGCCCTACATTCTGGAGTGCTTTGGAATCCGTGCCATTAATTAATAGCCACTTTTAGCTGCCCTTTCTCATTACTAAACTAGGCGCCATCATTTTGAGGGTCTATTGCATCAGATTTGAAGTCATTTGGGTCAGTTTTGAGTGAGTTGTGAGCATTTTAGTGGATTCTAGGGTTGCTGGTTATGCATTTCAAGTTGCTGTTCTGTCATATCAGATTTTGGAAAGTGCATTTTTGGTGAAGGTTTGGTGTTAGGAAGTCTTACTAAGCTTGGTGGAGGTCACATTTTCTATTGCAGCAATTGAAGAGCTTCTAATCCTTGTTCTTGCAGGCATTCTCTATATTATTGTAAGCTGAACAGTAGTACTGTCAGCATTTCTCTCAACCTTGCTTATCATGTTTGTAATTGCCCACTGAATAAGTGGAAGAGGCTGGCTTGCCGCCTATTTACTTTGATTTGCATTGTAATATTGTACATCTCCGCCCTATGGTAGCTCCATTCCCACTCCGGGTTTGAAAGCACATTCTGGGTGTTGAGTTTATTTGAAGTTGTGTTTGTATTTCTTTCAATCTCCACCATATGGTCGCCTCATTCCATTCTGGTTTGGGTAGCACATACTTGGTGTTGAGTTACTTTCAGTTGCAGTTCTGATTTTTTGTACTGAAGATCCTCTTGCCATATGACAGCCTCTCTCATGTTGAGATTGAGTGCGCATTCTTGGCAAAGAGTTATATTGTAACTGCTGGTTTGATTTATCTAACCCTAACGGGTGTGTTGCATTGCTGATTGTAATTCAAAAATCAAAAAATTTGGTCCGGTTCATTACAGAGAGGGTGGAAAAGTGTTGGAGAGGGTGGGAGAGGGTGAGAGAGGGTTGGAGAGAGTGGGAGAGGGTTGGAGAGGGTGGGAGAGGGCAGGAGAGTGTGGGAGAGAGGGTGGGAGAAATTAGGAGAGGGTTGAAGCGACTATGGGGAGAGGGCTAGAGAGAGTGGGAGAGGGTGGGAGAGAATGTTGGAGAGTGTGGGAGAGGGCTAGAGAGAGTGTTGGAGAGGGTGGTCAAGGGTGGGAGAGGGTTTGAGATAGTGGTAGAGGGTGGGAAAGGGTTGGAGAGGGTAGGAGAGGGTGAGAGAGGGTTGGAGAGAGTGTTAGAGAGTGGGATATAGTGGGAGAGGGTGGAAGATTGTAGGAGAAGGTGTTAGAAAGGTTAGGAGAGGGTGGGATATGGTGGAGATTGCGGGAGAGAGTAGGGAAGGTTGGAGAGGGTTGCAAAGTGTAGGATAAGGTGGGAGAGAGCGGGAGAGGATGGGAAAGGGTGGGAGAGAGTTGGAGAGAGTGAGAGAGGGTATCTCTCTCTCACTCCCTTCCTCTCTCTCTGAAGTATCTCCCTCTCTCTCACTCAATCCCTCTAGCTCTCTCCCTAGTACCCTTAATCCTCTACCCTATAAATCTACCATCTAAAGCTTTAAAATGCCAAATTTATCATAACGTGAGCGCATTATTAACCATAGAGATATGTCCGTTTAGGATTAAATAACATGCTCACGTTATAACGAGAACACGTTATTTTAAAACTAGATTCGTGCATTTTTAAAAAAAGATATAACGCAAACGCGTTATAACGCGAATGTGTTATGGCTTGTTTTTTTCTTGTTTGGCCACAAAAGTGCGACCATCTTGGTGCACTTACCCTCCTTTGAAACCACCTCTTCCAGATCCTTGTCCATATCTCCCTCGTCCTCTACCTCTTTGATCACCACTGTTTTGATCATGAGGGCGGTAGAAGTTGTCATTCCTTTGGCTTCGGCTAGTACCCACATCTTCACTTTTCTTTTCATCATCATTTCGGCTTCCTGAAGGTCTTCCACTGCCCCTTCCGCTTTGACCTCCTCGTCCTTGTTTCTTGCCATCAAATCTTTTGTTCAGCTTCTCTTCCACCTTCAGAGCAAACTGATACACATCCTCAATGGTGGTCATTCTCACTAGTCTTAACTCTTCCTGAATGCTCAGTCATAACCCATTAAGATATCGGGCTACCTTCTCCTTATTGGCCTCTGTGAGGCCCGTTCTGATGATTATCTTGTGAAAATATTTAGTATATTCTTTCACAGACCTACTTCCTTGCTTCAACCCTTGCAATTTCTTCAACAGATCTAACTCGTAGTCCACTGGTATGAACTGCTTCTTCAGCTTCTCTACCATGCAATCCCATCTGGTGATATTTCCTTTTCCTCTTCAATTTCTTTCCAACTGGACTTCTTTCCACCAAATATTGGCATATCCCTTCAACTTCATTTTCACAAACTTAACCCGATCTGGGTCCTCTATTTCCTCATACTCAAAATATTCTTCTAGCTCATTGATCTAGTCGATCAACTCTTCCGGGTTCAGACTTCCAGAGTAACTGGGGACTTCTGCTCTGGGTCTTTTTCCAATCTTTGAAATGGCCCTTATTAGCCACATTTGGTCTTTTTCAATTACTTCTTCTTCCTCTTCTGCATTTGAACCTTCTTCCTCTCCTTCATCCTCACTTTCCTCCCTCAGGTTTAACCCTCTTCTCACCTGCTCTTGTAACACATCAATCTGTCTTTGGAGGGCTGCCAATGCATCTCTTCCACCAGCATTTCTGCCACCTCGACCACCTCTGGAACCACCATGCCTACCAGGCATCATTCTTGGAGGCATCTTTCTTGACCTTGACCCACAACCACAGTCCTGGTGCGAACTGCCTCATGGTCGGCAATCTATCCACACACTCAAGAAAACCTTGCTTTGATACCACTTGATGAGGGCACAACCTGAGACACAAAAAATAACCCACAAACAAGAGAATAATTTTATTATTCAGAAAATGGAACTTCTTATATGCAGAGGATCTCAAATCCCAAAGTTTTACAACACATACAAGTTACAGAAAGCTACAAAATCAACCTTTCGCAATATGCGAGCTTGTCCCCAAAAAGTTACCCAAAAATTAGGAACCCGCCCATAAATAGAGCTCCTCTTAAGTTTGGAGCCAAAACAACATTCAAATTTGAGTTTAGGCGATTTGGCGCCGAAAAAAAAATTACAACTTGAAGTTCAAATTTCAAAAGAACATTTGCAATTGTATCTTCTAGAAAGTGCGCCAACTTCCCGGGGCCATAACTTTTGATCCGGGACTCCAATTTCTGAACCGTTTGAACCGTTGGAAAGGTCTCAAATTCAAAAACATGCTTAAAATTTTCTATGCTAATTTTGGCAAGTTTCAAGGCCGATCCAGGAACTCTAAGTTCCTCAAATCTAACTCAGAAGACTTTTAGGTGCAAATCTGGGCAACTAAAACTGCAATATCTTTCAACCCAGGAATAGAAAATAAAAACCGTAAATTAGGAATTTCATTATGATAAAAAGGGTATCCAAAAATGTAAAAACATCTAAAAATTGAGAAACTTGAAATTTAACTATTTTTTGGGTGATGCAAGATTGCCCTTACACCACTGGATGCTCCTGCATCATTTCCTACAAAAACCTTCAACCTGTATGTCTTTACAATGCACACATCAATTCCTTTTTATAATCTCTTATTCACCAACGGTGAAATAAAGCAGAGATTTATCTTAGAAAGAAGACAAAGCTGTTTCTAAAAAAAAAATCCCAAACTGACAAGTGCATAAAAGATAACAAGGATAAAAAAAAGGAAATATTATCTATTCTATCCAGCCTGGGTGACACGGTTCTAGGCTGGAAGATTTATCTTCCAAGCTACACTTTCAACATGCTATAGATCAACCAGAGGTTCTTTCTTACCTCCAGCTAGATTTTTCCTAACTATTGAACATTGATATGCTTTTGGGATACAAGATTTAAATTGAGTTTTCTCAATTATTTTAGTAATTTTTTATTCCCATATCCACTTTTCCAGAAATAGCTGGTACTCACCTTTCATTTTTTCAAGCCCATTGTATTGAATAATACTCTTAAGGGCAAAGCTTGTTTGAATATTATTTGCTTTATGATAGTTGAGCCAATTAAAGTTAAAATTGATGGAGTGGAGGTGTTGCTTAACAAGGAATCTCTATGGATTTGTCCAAACAATGATCTTGGTAAGGGGTGAGAAAATGTATGTTATTATTTCCACTTGTTAATAGAAATAAGGAACTTTTTCTGTAGTTAGTTTTTTATGGACAATCATTGTATCTTCAATTTGTCACTTGACTTTTGTTGCGAGCGTATTTGATATGTTGTAAGCGCTTTTTCTTTCTTGTATGTCAACTATGCACATTTAAAAAAATTCAATGGAGCTTGTAAATTTCCAAATATTGTGTAATCTCTTGAGGAAAATATTGCTAAGAAATTAAATAGTTCTTTGTTGAATACTTGGTAGGGGCATGGCAGAGAATAGCGTCTTAATGTTCCAAACTTAACACTGAAGAAAGGACAAAATTCATGGAATTTCATAATTGATTTGAATGGTAAGTTAATATGCTAATAAGATTACTTCCACTTTTAATATCAAGCCTCAAGAAAGATGCATAAACAATATGCATATCTACTATTTTCACATTTGAAAGTGTTAGCCTTAATAAAATGTTGATTATTGCTTGATTGGCAATACAAAATTAACAACAGAAAGTACTCTTGACAGAAAGATTGTTCAAAACAAGAGGAAGGATGAACTAGTGGATATTGGCTTCATTTCCTTGAATGACTTAACTGGGATTTCAGATTTTCATTGGACGGAGATGATTTGATTCATCAAAATATATTACTTGTTATGTCCTAAAAAATAAATAAAATAAAGTTGTCAAGAGATGGGACTCGTAAATGGTATAGCAGGTTCAAGGGAAGATAGATTTGGAGGAAAGAAAAAGAGCAGCTCTTATAGTGTTGGTTTTATTGGACATAAGCCTAAGAACACTATGGGAAGGCCCTTGTCCATGGAAGATAATGCTTCTACTCATCCAATTACAATTATGGTTGAAGAGTTGTGTCCAATCATCCACTTCATCATGCTTCTGCTCATCAAGTAGGAACTCTTTGCGAGAGATGAAATAGAAAAGTAATTCACAATTTTGGTATCATTATTGTACATTCATCTCAATGTTTGTTTTCTTAGACACAGTCAAAATTTTAGTTCTTTAATTCTATTAGAATTATGCATTTCTAATTTAGAGATTTTTAAACCAGCATAACCATTGCTAAAGCCAACTTGGCAAGAGGTACTTGACAAAGATTCAACCAGTGGGGCATTGACTTGCCATTTAATGTGAGTGGCTAGGAAAAAACTTCCTCCTTTACAACAACCATCCTATCTTGTCCTCCAGGTATCATAATTTAAACTGATTCAAATGTCAGATCTTTTTTATTTGAATAATTGGACTTTGGATGACATCCTTAAGTTGCGGTATGCTGAAGATAAATCTTATATTTCAAGTTCACCGGCTTCCTTAAATTTCTCAAATGAAGGAAAATAGTTTCAACCTGCTGAACCATTAAAGCAAAAATAGTAAGCCAACCTTTCAAACTTTCTTTTCATTATAAAGAGTTTCACATTTTTTTTTACTTTTAGATGATCCATTACATTTTTCATCTTTGATTGCTTTGGTTTCAGATATTACTGTATTCAGGGCAGCAACACCGAGTATCTGTTGTACAAAGAAGATTTCCCACCTTTTCCTTTCAAAGAGCATCAGAGGGACAATTCCTCTGCTCTTTGAAATGACCATAGCAGCAATGATAGAAGCTTGTATACTTAAGGTAATGTTGTGACTCTTTCATAATTTATTAGTAAAATTCCTTGTTTTGGCTTTTTGTTTGTCTAAAATCAAGCCAGAGCAGAATGCAAAAATTGAAAAGATTAATTTATTGTAAATGTACTTATAGAATTATGTGTATAACTTTCCACCCCCCTTAAACATGTTTTATTATGAAAAGATACTGGGTGGTAAGACTTTCACAAATCTATGTACATTTGACTATGTGGTTGTTAATCTATCAATTGATATGCGATTATGATAAATGTTAGTCTTAATGACACTATGTTTCCTTAGAGCTATTTTAATCACCTACTTTTTCATAATTGTTGCTACTATGATGTGTGTAAAAATATAGTTGTTTCTATGAGCCTATGTATGTCCATAGACTTTTTCTTTTTTAATGTTAAGAATATTAATTAGGTGTGGAAATTTCACTATACCATACTTCAATTAAATATTTAATGAAAGGAATTCAAGTACTATGCAATTCTATTAATCAAATGAATGTAGAATGAACAAGAATCAACACAAGAATGGAGGACACAAAAATTTACACCTAAGAATTCAAATTTTGGGAGAAAAATTAGGAC
Source organism: Sequoia sempervirens (assembly GCA_007258455.2). Taxonomy (NCBI): domain Eukaryota; kingdom Viridiplantae; phylum Streptophyta; class Pinopsida; order Cupressales; family Cupressaceae; genus Sequoia; species Sequoia sempervirens. The sequence goes on along the minus strand of VDFB02170590.1, from coordinate 21,728 downwards.
AAAACCATTGTCTACAGCAAGTTGATGGTTTCATAATTTCCTTATTGATTGTGTAATTCCTCCTTGTTAGAGTTGGCAGGTTCACGTAGATGATCAAAACTCAATTTTTTCCCCTACACTCCATCAAAAGTTGTGACTCACTTTGTCATGGATCCATAGTGCAACAAACACATTTTTTAATCTTTTAACAAATCACACCTTCCCAATTAGAGGATTTTGGTCCCAAAAAGCTATGTAGACTTTTAAAATGAGTGATGATCCTTTAATGAGTGACATCCAGTTACCACCCGACACTAAACCACTCTAGCCAAGAGCCTAAATTTTTTTGTCACCAACTATTTCAAGATGCCTAAATTGTCAAAGTGCTCAAACTAGATGGATTTGCCGCATCAACACTATTTCTCTTCCACTAAAGTGGAATGATCCTAGTTCTTTCATCAAGCACATTCCTTTCTGTAAGATTGAGGACACAAATTGCTTGAATTTTCCCTTATGGGCACACAAAATTAAGTGGCAACCTTCCTTGAATAAGTGGTACTTATTCCCCATCTATAAAAAATATTATTTCTCTTGATAGTGTAATGGATGCCAAAGGCATATTCACACATCCAATATAATATCATCTACCAATACTTAATCAATGAAAAATTTCTTAACACCAAAATTTAATTTACATTGCCTAGAAATTAACAAATCAATGCCCATATTGGAACAACCCAGATAATATGGCTTGAGGTGTTGAATAGTTTCTAAAAAAATATTTACAATAAACTCTTGAGAAATGAGGTTAGCTCTGGAACAAGAATAAAAAAACACATCTACTTTAACATTCGTGACTTCAATATTAATTATAAATAATCATGTATGCTTCTTTTCCTCATGTCTAAATATGCAACCTACGCTATTTTGTTGTGAAAGAAATTTTAGAATCACCAATAAAATGCAATCAAGTTCCTTCATGGTAGACATAGTGGTTTTTAAAGCTTTCTTTCTATTATGATGCAAACACTTTTCTAGATGCAACTTCTAGTAGGTTTCATATATATGACCATTGACATCACAATGGTTGTGATGTATTACAACTTTTGAATATTGAGTTCACATTATTTGTCTTGGCTTCTCCATGGGCGATTGGAGAGGAAGGTAGAATATGCAATTCAAGGTAGTAAGCATGTGAGCATGCCACACTAATGTCTTTGGGTTTGGAGAGCAATATAGGCCTCCAAGGATGGATATGAAGGTTTTGAATGAATTTCATCAATATATTATCATATTACACATCCTTTCCTATTTAAAAATATAAATTAACAAATAAGAAATCATTAAAGCATAATAGTTAAACATATGACACTCTATATGTATGGATAAAACCTTTTGAGGGAAAAATCCAACACCAAAAGTGTTGGAAATATGTGTCTCAAACATTACAGGCTGAAACCTCCATTAGAGCCAAGTCGGTGGGACATCTTATTTGTTTGGCCGATTAGCAATTTGTTTTATTTAGTTCTGAACATGTCACTGTGACTTTGTTATTGTCTTTCCGAAAGGGTACACTGTGGAGTCTATCGCTGTAACTTGGTGTATTCGTTATGACCTCATAGCGCTTGGGAGATATTTGGCTGAAAGGCCATTCATTCATGTATTGGCGAGACTCTTGGCGATTGGGGTTTCAGAGTGACTTCAACACTCGGGGAGAAGTCTCAGCGAATAGTGAATGTCTTACCGACAAGAATTCATATGTTTTCTTCACCGTAACAAAGAGTCTTGAAGAAAGGTCTTAGTGATAGATGAAAGTCATGTCGACAGGGATATACTCAGGAGTTATCGATATAACACTAAGGTTTTGTTATGAAGTCTAGGCAATAAGCTAATGTCTTGTCGATAGCCGATGGCTATCAGGGTAACTCTTGGTCTTGGGAAGACATCTTGGCAAATGTTGAAGGTTTCACCGACAGGAACATCTTGTGGGATCTTCAGTATAACTCTTGGTGATAGATGAAGCTTTTGGGTTAAGTCATAAAGCTCGGTAAGAAGTCCTAGTGACTTTGATGTGTCTCACTGATGTTAAAGAATCTTCGGTTTAACTTAATGATCTCAGGGAGACGTCTCGGCGATAAGCTCTTGTCTTGCCGAATATTCTTCGGAGTTCGTTATGACTTAATCTCCTCGATATAATGTCACATCGAAAACTATGAGTTTGGGCAACAACGATACATGTGGAGATCATTGGTGTGAGGTCCTAGAGAGATCGATATGTTATGCCAACAGAATGTTTTCTTCGAAGTGACTTGTGACATCGGTATGAAGTCTCACTGAAGCTCGATACTCTTGCCGAATGAAATACTTATTTCTATATGACTTCACTATAACCTTTGATGTCTCACTATGTTCTCCTAGCGAAAGGGATAGGTCAGGGCGACTGCTTGGTGACTCGGTAAAACTCTTGTAGCTCGATAGAATGTCCTGGCGACTACGATGACTCTTGGCGACATCGATATGAGGTCAATGTGGGATTGGTGAGACACAGTTAGTGTCTCACTGAGATGCCAGTACATTGTGAATTTTGTTGACCGAGTATGACCTTCCGATGTGGCATCTCCTGGATGAATCAGAGGAGCTGAATTGGAACCATTGGGAGTCTATTCATTGCGATGGTTTTGTGAGGGAGCTCAACAGACAGGGAACACCATGGATATAGTTAGAAGTTGCAGATGCTTGGGGGTTGGATAGTGGTTCGATCAACAGTGAAGTGTGAAGAGTTCAAACTGTATCAGAAAATAAATTAAAATCTGTAAAGGCTATAACTTGGATGTTTTTTTTTGAAGAATGCTCATGATGAATGTTGTTGTATAATGACACTAGAAAGATAAGTCTGGAAGTTGTATGTAATCTTCATTACTTTAATACAAAGTGATTTCTCTTGGTGTGGTGGGTTTTTCTCCCGTAAGGGTTTTCCCACGTATATCTCATGTTCATGTGTGTTTGTCAAATACTCTGTTTCTGTAATCTATTTCATAGTGCATCTTAATTTGACTGTAACTATAAATTTTAAAGTGTATCTGCATTCTTTCCTGAGGTATTGACGTTAGGAGAATTTTTTTCCGCATCTAATTTTCCTTACAAGTGGTATCAGAGCCTGGCCAATTGTGTTATCCTTGGGGGTACATTGGGTTTTTTGTGTCAATACTGTTCAGTGGGAGTCTTGTAGAGATTGTTATTTCTATTTACATATTAAGATTTCTAGTTCATCTGGAAAGATTGAAATAGATAAATTCAATGGCAGCAACTTTGAATTGTGGAAACTCAAGATTGAGGATCTCATAGTAGATCAAGATCTTTGGCTTGCTATGTCTGGGACTAAACCTATAGGCATGAAGCAAGAAGAATGGGACCTTGCAAATAGAAAAGCTAAGGGGCTGATAAGGCTCTATTTGGCAGACTCAGTTCTTCTCAATGTGCATGAAGAGAAGACTGCCTCTCTCTTGTGGAAAAGGCTGGCATCCATTTATCAGGGGAAATTCTTGGTGAATAAGCTATTCCTGAGAAAGAAGCTCTACTCTTTGAGAATGTAGGAAGGAGGGTTTGTAGCTGATCATTTGAATGCATTTAACATGCTACTCACACAATTAACATCTGTTGGTGTAAAGATTGGAGAAGAAGATTGTTGTATGCTTCTGTTATGTTCTTTGCCAGACTCTTGGGATCATCTGGTGATGGCTATTGGGAGTACAACATCCAGTTTCAAGATGGAAGATGTTGTTGGTTCTTTGTTGTTAGAAGAAATGAGAAGGAAGTCTTCTGAGATGGTGAAGGAGGCTCTTGCTATCATAGGAAGGTCAAAGGAGAAAGGCAAGAAGAAGGAGAAGTCCAAATCGAAATCAGAGGGGAGATCAAAGTCTCCTAGCAAAAAGTCCAAGGTGAAGTGTTGGAAGTGTGGGAAACCTAGTCATGTCTGAAAGGATTGTAAAGAGGTGAAAAAGAAGAAGGGCTCTTCCGATAATGGTTCTTCTCATAGTGATGGTTACACCTTCATTGTAGCCTTGGCTACACAGACATCAGATGATGTCTGGTTGATTGATTATGGAGCATCATTCCACATGACATCTCACAAAGAATGGTTCACAAAGTATGAAGAATATGATAGTGGAAAGGTGTACTTAGTGAGTGATTCAACTTTGAAGATAGTTGGCCGTGGAAGAGTCAGGATACAATTCCCTGATGGAAGAGTGAAGGGAATCAATAATGTTATGTACATACCAGGTCTGGCTCGAAATCTATTGTCTATAAGTATGTTAAATGATATTGGTGTACAAGTTACATTCTCTAGAAATGGTTGCAAGATGACTAGGGGTTCAATGGTGCTGACTAGAGGTGCTCGAATTGGTACCCTGTATAAGCTAGATGCACAAGTTGTTCAATGTAGCAGTGTCTCTTTGAAGTCACTAAAAGCTGCTCATGGAGGTAAAGAGGGAAATATCCCTAACTATGTAAACTCTACGGAAGTAAAACTTCCTGCAGAGAAGACTATGCTTTGGCATCATAGGTTAGGCCACATAGGAGAAAAAGGTTTAAAAACCTTGAAAAACAAAAACTTGGTTGAGGGGCTTGAAGATTGTAATCTGGAATTTGAATTCTGTGAACACTGCATATATGGAAAGCAACATCGTGTTTCATTTTATGACAGTCCTCATAAATCTTCTGGTTTGTTAGACTATATTCATTCGGATGTGTTTGGTCTAGTAGATGTTCCTTCTTTGTCTAAATCAAGATACTATGTGTCGTTCATTGATGATTATTCAAGAAGAGCATTTATATATTTTTTGAAAAGTAAATCAGAAGTGTTCAGTTGATTTAAGGAGTTTAAAAATTTTGTTGAAAATCAGACTGGTAAAACAATAAAATGCTTAAGGACTGATAATGGTGGTAAATTCTATTTTGAAGAATTTGAAAGATACTATAAAGACCATGGAATCAAAAGACACAAGACTACACCTTATACTCCACAGCAGAATGGAGTTGCAGAAACGTTCAATAGGACAGTGATGGAGAGAGCATGAAGTATTCTTAGTAGTGTTGGTTTGGAGGAAAAGTTCTAGGCTGAAGCTACTGCTACTGCATGTTACTTGGTTAATCGGTCTCCAAACTTTGCTCTTGTTGATAAGACACCTCTGGAAGCATGGTTTGGTAAGAAGCCCTCTCTTAGACATATTTGAGTCTTTGGTGGTGAGGCATATGCACATGTGCCAGATGTAAAAAGATCTAAGTTGGAGAATAAGGCTGTCAAGTGTATTTTTATTAGCTATAGTGATAACATTAAAGGATACAAGCTTTGGAATCCTATTACAGAGAAGGTTGTATATAGTAGAAGTGTAATCTTTCATGAGCTGAAACCTTCCACCTTGGATCTACAGTCAGAAACAAAGACAAAAAATAATAAGGATGTAGCAACAATTCCTCCTACACCAGAGAAAGAGGAATTGAAGATTCAAAATGTACCTGAAATTGAGGAGAGCTCAAGCAGTTCTCAAAGTTCTGAAGAAGAAGAACCTTAGCCTTGTTGTGAATTTTTTCACACATCGCCCCATTGCAAATGGGGACCCCATAATTTTTGCTTCGTTTCAAACTTTTGGCTTGATTTTGGTTTGTTTTTGCTATTGTCTCTCTCTCTCGCTTTGTCTATCTAGGGATGTACCCGTCTTTTAACATAAATTGGGTTTTTGTCCAAGTCTTTAGAATTAGGGTTTACATCTTACTGGTCATTCCAAGGTCGAACAAAGTGAATAAATTGAAAACAGAGCTTAACATTGTTGTCAATGTGCTTCCAACAGGCCTCCACTGAAATTTCATCAGATTCTGGCAACTTACTATTTTTAGTAAGTGTGCAATTACAGGAGAATCCGTCAACATTTTTGAAATTCTGAAAGTCACACTACATTCTGAGCACATCAGGCTACTCTTTGGAAAAATTTGAGCTAAAATAGGCAACTTTCTATTTTTAGTAGTCCAGCTTCCGGAGGAAATTTCAGGGCTTAAATGCAGAGTTTTTCTTTGCATGTCTGGAGATTCCTTCTGGGTTTTTCGAGACCTTCGTGATGGTATAACATGCAGAGTGAGACAAAAAAATTTAGAATTTAGTCTTTTGAGGCTATTTTTAGGGTTTGCATGTCAGGGTTTTCTTTGCATGTCTGCATATTCCTTATGGGTTTTTAGAGAGCTTCGCAGTGATGTGACATGCAAATGGAGATAATCACTCAGTAAGTAACTTACTATTTTTAGTAGATGTGTCCTGGCAGCCGCCTCCCAGCACTTCAGAATCACGAGCTGATCATAGTGCAACAGAAATGAAGACAAACAGAGAACATTTGATACGCATGCAGAGCAAATTGGGGTGTCCAGCTTCGGGACCTGAAAAGAAGGGTAAAAAGTCAAAAATTTTGAAAACCAGTGTAAACCACCGTGATCAGCATCCTTCAGGCTTTCTGCTGGTAAAATTTGAAGACAAACAGAGCACTTACTATTTATAGTAAGTCATTTTGGAAACAGGCTAAAAATAGCAAATTAGTTGCATGCACTGATGTCAGCAGGCAGGTCACGCGATGAGGAGCATGTCATTCAAATTTCAAGTCAATCAAAGCAGTGGAGCTATCAGAAGCAAGCAGTTACTATTAATAGCAAATCACCTTCAGAAATGGGCTAAAAATAGCAGGCCAACTAAAAATAGCAGTGTCAACAGGGAAACAAGGTCGTGCGGATGCAGTGTTTGAAATTTCAAATCATTCTGAGCTTCAAAGATGCAAAAATTCAAGAGACTTACTATAAATAGTAGGGCATGGATAAACTGGCAGGGACGAAGAAAAAATGGCTAAGTATTGGATTTCATCCTGCAGCTACCTGAAAATGCGCCCTCAAGCACCAGATGCCAAAAATTTTCTAACTCAAGTTTTTCATCCTATAGCTATGGCAAAATGCGCCCAACTCAAGGTGAAAGCATAAAAAATTCTAAGTATGAGATTTCATCCACCTCCGAGGCTAAAATACGCCCATGCTTGGAAAGTTAAAGAAAGTCAAAGAAGTTCATCTTGCACACATAGCAAAATGCTCCCACCTTGAGAATTGATAGCAAGAAAATTTTCTAAGTGTAGAACTCATCCTCCATCACCCCCTAAATGCGCCCATCCTACACATAGGTTGAAATGCGCCCAAAAGGAAGGAGGTCAAAGGAAGTTAACAAAGTTTATCCTTCTCCCTATGCAAAATGTGCCCAAAGGAAGGCATGTGAGGACAAGAAAGGGAAGTTGAAGGGTCACAAGATGGCGTTGGAAAAGACTTCATCCTCCTCTTCCTCTCAAATGTTCCCACTTCTCAAGAAATTCAATGAGGTCAACAAGTTTCATCCACCACATATGCTAAAATGCGCCCATCTAAGGTGGTGAAAGTTGAAGAAATTTCTAAGACAAAGTTCATCCTGCTCATATGCCAAAATGCACCCATGATTCAAGGCAAGCTAGGAAAAATTCAAAGTGAAAATTTTCATCCTTCATGTGGTATGAAATGCGCCCAAACATGCTAAGAAGAGGACAAAATTTTTTGACTTTCTTCTCTCTCCTTTGAATGGGCCCATGCAAACTAAAAGAAACCAAGGCGTGGTATATGTTCATCCTCCATGTATGCTCAAATGTGCCCAAAAGAGGCCATGTAAGGACAAAACAAGGAAGTCAAAGAGTCACATACTAGGCATTGGAAAAAGTTTTATTCTCCTCAACTTCTAAACATGCCATGCAAGCTTGGAAGTGATTGAAGTGTGTTGACTTTCCTCTCTCCATGTTGAATGTGCCCAATAAAGAATAAGTTTGAAGTGAAAAATGGGGTGAAAATTGATAAAAGTCACATTGGCATGGTAACATCCTTTCCTCTAGCTCAAATGCGCCCAAGGTATAGGGTTGATGCTAGGCGTTAGAAATGTGTTATTCTCCTCTACATGTGATATGCTCCCAAAATGTAAAGGTGATGAATATAATATGTAAGGCGCTGGAGATATTAAATCTATGGGGGATGAAAAATAAAACATGTCAAGTATGGTGTGCTTTCACAAAAAAATTTCTAAATGAGTTGAAATAAAAAAAAAATTCTCACAAGCAAGATGAAGGAAGTTGAATAAAATTTCTAAGGAAAAATTCAAAAGAGCTTAGTGACTTAAAAAATTTCTCTAAGGCACAAAAATATTTTTCTTCCTTAGGAAAATCATGCCTAGGTCTGGTGAAGTGAAAATTTTCTTAAGGCACGAGAAAAATTGCCAAGGATGAAGTCAGAAGATGCCAGCTACATAGGATTGATAAAAATTTCCAAGTCAAAGCAACAAGAGATGTTCGCAGATATGAAGAATGGGATTAAATTTGTTAAAATTGTTTTTTTCCATGGTTCAAAATTCAAGAAAATTAAATGAACCCGTTCGTTGTGTACCCATGAATTCGACACGTTCTAGAGAAAATTTTCTTCTGGGTACTGGACGTTTGTGATGAGGAATGGATTTCCATGTCTTCCACACTTTGTCGAGGCCTTCAGGGTGAATATTTTTTATCGGCACCAGGTTGACAAATTTCCTAAGGGAAATTTGAAAATTTTTCTAAGGCAAGGAATAAATGATGTTGTTGAAGATAGAATGCCTTGGCAGATGAATTTGAAATTGGATGCCTAGATAATTTTTGACCAAATTCCTGATGAAATCATTTTTCTCAAGCCTAAGTTCGATGAAATATCAAAGGAAAGTACACCCAGGCAGAATACAAGATGAGGTTGGAAATTTGGCTAAGGCATGAGGAATCATGCAGAAGGATGAAGTTGACTAGCGAGGACGATGAACGCTTGGAAGTTAGAGTGTGAACATCAATAGTAAGTAAGTTGAATTTATATTATGAAGTGTTCTAATGCTCTTCTCCTTGCTTGTTTTGTAGGAGGAACATTGAGACCAAGCGTTGATGATTTAAGTGGTCCAAGATGACATTTCAAACTTGAAGGAAGAAAAGTTGCGAAAATGGCTAAGTGTTGAGACTTAGTGACAGAGAGGAAATGTTTTGAAAACTCAAGATGGAGAAAAGAATGGAAGCTCGAGCGAAGTTGAAGAACAATGTGAAGGAGAGGATTGAGAACAGTGTGAATGTGTTTCAAGGATGGAATCTTCTAGAAGGATGATGGACATTATGGCTCATTTATTACCCCACTCCTCTTGGTGGCGATTTTTAGGGTGAATCTTGTTTAGGGCTGAGGTGGCACGATCCTGGCCATCCAGCCGATTGTAATCTGAGTTGTTTGTTGGACTTGGCCAACTATATAAAGGGGGAGTCCCCCTCATTTGTATATTCATTAGAAGTAGAAGTTAGACAATAGAGATTAGAATAGAGAGACAACTAGGCGATAGCTTAGAGTAACTTAGTATAGATTGATAGTGTAGTTTGAAGAAGAGGGAAAGTTTTCCCTTTGAAAACTTTGTAAGAAATTGTTGTGAACACTCTCTCAATAAAAGAGTTTCTCATTGATGGTTACTTTCATCTTTGTTGTATCTAGCAAGGTTTCTTTGTCCTTCCTATTCAAATGGTAGCGTAAAATAGTTCAAAGTAGTATAATTTTCATTCCATGCAAGTAGATGTTAGTTGTGGAATGTGGTCTTCAACTTGATCAAACTTCATCTATCCATACCACTAGTGTGTTCGCTGATGGTGAATGTGCCTTGTGTGGTCAACTGGAATATCATGTACTTCACTTCGATCATGATTTGTGTGTTTATATGCGTCGTTGTGATGGTATTTTCATGCTATGTTGTGATCTAAACACCTCGAGCTACTCCTTTGAAGATTGCACCAGTTCTGTGGAGGCTGTCCGAAGCGAGGCAAAGTGGAGCCTAGTTGAAGCTTGTGAGAATTGATCGCCATGTCCCATGCCTTAGAATAGATTTAGACTTTCTAAACTTTACACCATTTCAATTCAGTACTTTCTGGTTAGAATAGGAAACCTGAACTTCATAGACTAATCTTTCGAGCATTTGAATTCCTTTCTCCATTGTCGAACAATTCCGTACTCCCCTTGAAATACCAGCAAATCACATCGAGCCAACTGAGCCTATTTGCACTTAAAAAACCTTGGAGTTGAATGCATGAACTTTCTTGCAATCTTAGAATGCGGAATACTTTAATCAAGAGAGAGTAGGGTAGTCGTTGGCAACTTTATTCTGCATTGGTGCGGTCACGAAAAACACATCAACAAAATTGGTGCTAGAAGGAGGGTGAGCATTGAGTTGTTCTAGAAGCTGGAAGGAATCAGTATGAGCTTTGAAATTCCAAATCAGAGATATGTTAGATCTCTCTTATGTCAAAAAATCCAAAAAAAGTGAAAAGTTGAAAAATTCAAAAAAATCAAAAAAATGGAAAATCAAAAAAGAGATTTCTTAAAGGATGGGCATATCTCTTGTTCTCAAGATAGTCTTATGGATATTACTCAAGTCCAAGAAAGATTGAATGCACAGTTGTGGCCTGAGAATTTTTCTAAGTTTTCTTTGCTAGGAAGATGTCGAATTCATGAGACCTCCCAACACGAAGGAATCAGTTGCTTAACATTCCTCTCAAGGATAGAGCTTGTTCTCCAAGGGAAAATTTTCTTTTGGGATGTCCCCAAGCCAGGAATATTGGATGTGGAACTTGATGATTATAGCATTCCTAAAGTTGTGGATGAGGCCTTCACGAGATTCATACTTAGGATCCAAGGTCAAATGGAACTAGGTAATGTTGGCTTGAAAGGTGTTCTGCTCCCTCGTTGGTGTCGGATTCACAACGCGCCTCATCTAGAGTTCACTTGTACAACATGTGAAGGAGCTATCAACTTCAGTAGATGTCACCTCGAATTACCAGTACTACCATATGCATTCTTCAAAGACAAAGGATGGATTAAATATGCCACACAAACATTTTCAGCACCAAATGAAGATGATACCCCAACATCACCCAACAACAAGGAGAATGAGTCACAACAGGATGATGTGATTGAGATTAGGGAGCAAGTAGATGAAGATTGTTCTTACATCACTCTAGGACAAGAGGCTATTGGAGAAAAGATCAAAGAAGCAATGGGATATATCCAAGCGAGAGGAAATGCCCAAGGCAACTGTCAGCATAAGGAAGTGAATGAATGTACTAGATTGCGAGTTATTGAAGATCATCAAGAACCAAGAACAAAGGACTTAGCTCAAAGTAGAGATGATGTGAAAGATTTATTCACTCAAGGACGAGAACATGAAGAGGGAAGCGATTTCGGTACACTTCAAGAAGGAATGCTCCTTGATGAAAAGGTTCAATCATGCATGGAAGAAATGGTAAGTAGTTAAAGTCAAGATGATGTGTTTGATGATCAATGGGCTACCAAGATGGAGGCAGAATATGAAATGCACTTCGCATCAGCACTTGATCCATTATTCACAGTCATGGAAGAATTGCTTGATGAGATTGAAACAAATGAAGCGCTGCCTGATAAAGAGATAGAAAATGAAGAACAATTCAGGTTGGGGCTTGAGTCGTTGTTTGGGATTCAAAAAGAGCCAGCGCATGAAATAATTGAAGTTTCCAAATGCCCTTTTGAATTGATTTCCCACCCCACTCCTCCCAGTTTGGATCATCTACACGTTTTAGATGCAAGAGGCTTGGTTCACCATCAACTTTGACCTCCTGATGAAGCAGTGGATGACAGGCAAGAATTCAGGCCAGTGAATGAAGACCACTAGGTTATATCTTTCCCCACTGTTGATTACAAGGAATATCATTTTGATTATGGAGATTTAGGAAAGAAAACTTGTTTATGGATTAATCATGGTCCAAATGAGTTGCCCCAGTTACTAATCTTTCCTGAAGTTTTGCCTAAATTTCGGATTGGTCCTTTGAGAGAATATTTTTCTGAGTTTAAAGACAAGTTTGCAAAACTTCGTACTATGACTACTACTTTGTTGTTACTGAACATCCTGAGAAATCATGTTAGGAGTTGTATATATTTCTGTCCTCTGAGTCTTGTCCATTTGAAATGTTGTCCTATTAGAGTAGGTTTTCCTTTTTTTTTTTTTCTCAGCTTGGTCTGCTTTACTTTCCTTAGTTTAGTTGTTGCTTAGTTTAGCTTAGCTTTCAATAAAGGGGATCCCATTTGTGAGGGGGGTGTTGTGTTGTTTCCACCACACTCCAGTACAATGTTGATATAATGTTAGTCCATTTCTTGGATAGTCACTCAGGAAGTGCTTTAGAACCTAAGTTTGTTCTTTCAAGTCTTATCATTTGGTTAGGATCTGTACTTAACTAGGAAGGGAATCATCTATTGTGTCTTGACGCCAAGTCTCATGATTACTATATTTTACACATGATTAATTATTCTAAGTCATTGAGGTTTCTTAGGAGAAGTCTTCTCAAGTGAAAATATTGTGTCTTGCTTCAGCACCACAACAATTCTCGAACCCATTGGAGACTTCAATGCCTGCCAGCCAATCAAGGAATTGATGGACAATCAAAAGAGGAAAATAAAATGTGCTTAAAAGGAATATCTGAAAAACAAGAAAGAAAGAAAGTAAAAATGAAAGAAATATTATGAAATATTGGTTTTGGGAACATAAGAGTAACTCCACCAGGGCTATGGACGCCCGGTCGGCAGTGGAGCAATATTCGTGAGAATTGTAGTGACAACCTCGTCGAGGCATTGATCGCCTGACTGCTAGCGAGGCAATGTCCAGGATGCTTTTGAAGTTAAGATATTTATTTAACTTGCTGGGATGGATTCTAGGAGCTTCAATGGTCTTTTGAGTTAGAACAAACGCGTATAAACACACTTGTAATCAAAAGATGAGGTGCCTTGATCCAATTTAGGATTCCTCTTCACTTTTAGGTATATCCCCTAGTCAGTTGATGGGTTGGAAAGATTATCCAAGGGTTCTGAGTATGGAATGGGTTTTGTCTTTGAAATGTTCAAGAACATTTATTCAGGTTGGGGCTAATGTTGTGACCTTTTTCACACATCGCCCCATTGCAAATGGGGACCCCCTAATTTTTGCTTCGTTTCAAACTTTTGGCTTGATTTTGGTTTGTTTTTGTTGTTGTCTCTCTCTCGCTTTGTCTATCTGGGGATGTACCCGTCTTTGAACGTAAATTGGGTTTTTGGCCAAGTCTTTAGAATTAGGGTTTCCATCTTACTGGTCAGTCTGAGGACAAACAAAGTGAATAAATTGAAAACAGAGCTTAACATTGTTGTCAGTGTGCTTCCAGCAGGCCTCCACTGAAATTTCATCAGATTCTGGCAACTTACTATTTTTAGTAAGTGTGCAATTACAGGCAATCCATCAGCATTTTTGAAATTTCGACAGTCACACTGCATTTTGAGCACATCAGGCTACTCTTTGGCAAAATTTGAGCTTAAATGGGCAACTTTCTATTTTTAGCAGTCCATCTTCCAGAACAAATTTCAAGGCTTAGACGCAAGGTTTTCCTTTGCATGTCTGGAGATTCCTTCTAGGTTTTTCGAGACCTTCGCGATGGTATAACATGTAGAGTGAGACGACAACTTTCAGAATTCAATCTTTTGAGGTTATTTTTAGGGTTTGCATGTCAGGGTTTTCTTTGCATGTCTGCATATTCCTTATGGGTTTTTTGAGAGCTTCGCAGCGATGTGACATGCAAATGGAGATAATCACTCAATAAGGAACTTACTATTTTTAGCAGATGTGTCCTAGTAGCCGCCTCCCAGCACTTCAGAATCACGAGTTGATCACAGTGCAACATAAACGAAGACAAATAGAGATCATTTGATACACATGCAGAGCAAATTAGGGTTTCTAGCTTCAAGACCTGAAAAGAATGGTAAAAAGTCAGAAAATTTGAAAACCGGTGTAAACCACTGTGATCAACATCCTTCAGTCTTTCTGCTAGTAAAAATTGAAGACAAACAGAGCACTTACTATTTATAGTAAGTCATTTTGGAAATAGGCTAAAAAAAGAAAATCAGTTGCATGCGCCGATGTCACCAGGTAGGTCACGTGGTGAGGAGCACGTCATTCAAATTTCAAGTCAATCAGAGCAGTGGAGCTATCAGAATCAAGCAGTTACTATTAATAGAAAATCACCTTCATAAATGGGCTAAAAATAGCAGGCCAACTAAAAATAGCAGTGTCAACACAGAAACAAGGTCATGAGGATGTAGTGTTTGAAATTTCAAATCATTCTGAGCTTCAAAGATGCAAAAAATTGAGAGACTTACTATAAATAGCAGGGCATGGATAAACTAGCAGGAATGAAGAAAAAATGGATAAGTATTGGATTTCATCTTGCAGCTACCTGAAAATGCACCCTCAAGCATCAGATGCCAAAAATTTTCTAACTTAGATGTTTCATCCTGTAGCTATGGCAAAGTGCGCTCAACTCAAGGTGAAAGCATAAAAAATTCTAAGTATGAGACTTCGTCCACCTCCGAGGCTAAAATGTGCCCATGCTTGGAAAGTTAAAGAAAGTCAAAGAAGTTCATCCTACACACATAGCAAAATGCACCCACCTTGAGAATTGATAGCAAGAAAATTTTCTAAGTGTAGAACTCGTCCTTCACCACCCCCTAAATGCGCCCATCCTACACATAGGTTGAAATGCGCCCAAAAGGAAGGAGGTCAAAGGAAGTTAACAAAGTTTATCCTTCTCCCTATGCAAAATGCACCCAAAGGAAGGCATGTGAGGACAAGAAAGGGAAGTTGAAGGGTCACAAGATGGCGTTGGAAAAGACTTCATCTTCCTCTCCCTCTCAAATGTGCCCACTTCTCAAGAAAGTCAAGGAGGTCAACAAGTTTCATCCACCACATATGCTAAAATGCGCCCATCTAAGGTGGTGAAAGTTGAAAAATTTTCTAAGACAAAGTTCATCCTGCTCATATGCCAAAATGCACCCATGATTCAAGGCAAGCTACAAAAAATTCAAACTGAAAATTTTCATCCTTCATGTGGTATGAAATGCGCCCAAACATGCTAAGAAGAGGACAAAGAGTTTTGACTTTCTTCTCTCTCCTTTGAATGTGCCCATGCAAGCTAAAAGAAGAGGACAAAAAGTTTTGACTTTCTTCTCTCTCCTTTGAATGTGCCCATGCAAGCTAAAAGAAACCAAGGCGTGGTATATGTTCATCCTCCATGTATGCTCAAATGCGCCCAAAACAGGCCATTTAAGGACAAAACAAGGAAGACAAAGAGTCACATACTAGGTGTTGGAAAAAGTTTTATTCCCCTCAACCTCTAAACATGCCATGCAAGCTTGGAAGTGATTGAAGTGTGTTGACTTTCCTCTCTCCATGTTGAATGCACCGAATAAAGAATAAGTTTGAAGTGAAAAATGGGGTGAAAATTGATAAAAGTCACGTTGGCATGGTAACATCCTTTCCTCTAGCTCAAATGCGCCCAAGGTATAGGGTTGATCCTAGGCGTTACAAATGTGTTATTCTCCTCTACATGTGATATGCGCCCAAAATGTAAAGGTGATGAATATAATATGTAAGGCATTGGAGATATTAAATCTATGGGGGATGAAAAATAAAACATGTCAAGTATGGTGTGCTTTCACAAAAAAATTTCTAAATAAGTTGAAATAAAAAAAGTTTCTCACAGGCAAGATGAAGGAAGTCGAATAAAATTTATGAGGAAAAATTCAAAAGTGCTTAGTGATTTAAAATTTTTCTCTAAGGCACAAAAATATTTTTCTTCCTTAGGAAAATCATGCCTAAGTCTGGTGAAGTGATAAAATTTTCTTAAGGCACGAGCAAAATTGCCAAGGATGAAGTCAGAAGATGCCAGCTGCATAGGATTGATAAAACTTTCCAAGTCAAAGCAACAAGAAATGTTCGAGGCCTTCAAGGTGAATATTTTTTATGGGCACCAGGTTGACAAATTTCCTAAGGGAAATTTGAAAATTTTTCTAAGGCAAGGAATAAATGATGTTGTTGAAGATAGAATGCCTTGGCAGATGAATTTGAAGTTGGATGCCTAGATAATTTTTCACCAAATTCCTGATGAAAGCATTTTTCTCAAGCCTAAGTTCGATGAAATATCAGAGGAAAGTACGCCCAGGCAGAATACAAGATGAGGTTGGAAATTTGGCTAAGGCATGAGGAATCATGCAGAAGGATGAAGTTGACTAGCGAGGACGATGAACGCTTGGAAGTTAGAGTGTGAACATCAATAGTAAGTAAGTTGAATTTATATTATGAAGTGTTCTAATGCTCTTCTCCTTGCTTGTTTTGTAGGAGGAACATCGAGACCAAGCGTTGATGATTTCAGTGGTCCAAGATGACATTTCAAACTTGAAGGAAGAAAAGTTTCAAAAATGGCTAAGTGTTGAGACTTAGTGACAGAGAGGAAATGTTTTGAAAACTCAAGATGGAGAAAAGAATGGAAGCTCGAGCGAAGTTGAAGAACAATGTGAAGGAGAGGATTGAGAACAGTGCGAATGTGTTTCAAGGATGGAATCTTCTAGAAGGATGATGGACATTATGGCTCATTTATTACCCCACTCCTCTTGGTGGCGGTTTTTAGGGTGAATCTTGTTTAGGGCTGAGGTGGCACGATCCTGGCCATCTAGCCGATTGTAATATGAGTTGTTTGTTGGACTTGGCCAACTATATAAAGGGGGAGTCCCCCTCATTTGTATATTCATTAGAAGTAGAAGTTAGATAGTAGAGATTAGAATAGAGAGACAACTAGGCGATAGCTTAGAGTAACTTAGTATAGATTGATAGTGTAGTTTGAAGAAGAGGGAAAGTTTTCCCTTTGAAAACTTTGTAAGAAATTGTTGTGAACACTCTCTCAATAAAAGAGTTTTTCATTGATGGTGAATTTCGTCTTTGTTGTGAGTAGCTAGCAAGGTTTCTTCGTCCTTCCTATTCAAATGGTAGCATAAAATAGTTCAAAGTAGTATAATTTTCATTCCATGCAAGTAGATGCTAGTTGTGGAATGTGGTCTTCAACTTGAGAAAACTTCGTCTATCCATACCACTAGTGTGTTCACTGATGGTGAATGCACCTTGTGTGGTCAACTGGAATATCATGTACTTAACTTCAATCATGATTTGTGTGTTTATATGCATCGTTGTGATGGTATTTTCATGCTATGTTGCGATCTGAACACCTCGAGCTACTCCTTTGAAGATTGCACCAGTTCTGTGGAGGCTGTCCGGAGCGAGGCAAAGCGGAGCCTGGTTGAAGCTTATGAGAATTGATCGCCATGTCCCACACCTTATAATAGATTTAGACTTTCTAAACCTTCCACCATTTCAATTTAGTACTTTCTGGTTAGAATAGGAAACCTGAACTTCATAGACTAATCTTTTGAGCATTTGAATTCCTTTCTCCGCTGCCGAACAATTCCGTAAGTCCCCTTGAAATACCAACAAATCACATCGAGCCAACTGAGCCTATTCGCACTGAAAGAACCTTGGAGTTGAACACATGAACTTTCTTGCAATCTTAGCATGCGGAATACTTTTATCAAGAGAGAGTAGGGTAGTCGTTGGCTACTTTATTCTGCATTGGTGCGGTCACGAAAAACACATCAACAAGCCTCAACTAGTGAGGAGGTCAACCCGAGAAAAGAAACAACTAGATAGGTATGGGTTCTCATTGATTGATTCAACTTGTGCCTATGCTTTGATTTCTAGTACTGATGAGCCTATGACTGTGAAAGAGGCAATTAAAATGTTCGATTTAGACTCTTGGTTAGAAGCCATGGAAGAAGAGATGGCATCATTGGATAAAAATGAAACTTGGAATCTGGTGCCCTTGCCTAAAGGCAGAAAACCTGTGGGCTGCAAATGGGTATTTAAGAAAAAGATTGGTCTAGATGGCAGTATAGAAAAATATAAAGCAAGACTAGTTGCAAAGGGTTATTCCTAGGTAGAGGGAATTGAATATGGGGAAATCTTCTCTCCTGTAGCAAAGCTGACATCCATTAGATTTCTATTGTCACTTGCAGCAGCTTATGACTTAGAGGTTGAACAGATGGATGTGAAGACAAAATTTCTTCATGGTGATCTTGAAGAAGAAATCTATATGTCCCAGCCTGAACACTTTGTTGAAAAAGCTAAAGAAAAACTGGTATGCAAATTAAAAAAGTCTCTGTATCGGTTAAAGCAGTCACCTAGAATGTGGTATCAGAAATTTGATACTTATGTATTATCTTTAGGCTTTGTGAGATCAAAATCTGATCACTGTGTATACTATAAAGCTGAAAGTGATCAAGTACTTGTTATTGCTCTCTATGTTGATGATATGTTGTTCATAGGAAATAGCAAGCTAATGATTTCTGATCTTAAGTCTTAGTTGTCTGCTAAGTTCGAAATGAAGGATCTTGGTGTAGCAAGGTATATTCTAGGGATGGAGATAACTAGGGACAGGAAGAATAGAAAGCTTTGGCTTAGTCAGAGTAAGTATATC
The DNA here is from genome assembly GCA_007258455.2 of Sequoia sempervirens. Taxonomy (NCBI): domain Eukaryota; kingdom Viridiplantae; phylum Streptophyta; class Pinopsida; order Cupressales; family Cupressaceae; genus Sequoia; species Sequoia sempervirens. Next base: position 3,258 of record VDFB02170590.1, on the reverse strand, counting down.
AAGACTGTTCTTGAGAGATTTTGTATGAATGATTGCAAGCAGTTAGTTGTTCCAGTCATGAAGGGAACGAAGCTATTAGTTGAGGACTGTCCAAAATCTCCTACTGAGATGGAGGACATGACCAGTGTACCTTATGCTAGTACAGTAGACAGTCTTATGTATGCAATGGTCTATACAAGACCAGACATTGCCCAAGGAGTGGGAGTACTTAGTCAATTTATGGCTAATCCAAGTAGAATACATTGGGATGCTGTGAAGAGAGTATTTAGATATTTGAAGGGAACTTCAGATTTTGCATTGTGTTACCATGGAAATTCGGTTGAATCATAGAGGACTTTGAGCATTCATGGATATGTAGATTCTGATTGGGAAGGGGACATTGATAGCAGGAGATCCACCAGTGGATACGTTTTCATGTTGAATGGTGGTGCAGTGAGTTGGATGAGCTAGCGGCAAGCTGTAGTCGCTTTGTCCACTACAGAGGCTGAATACATGGCAGCTACCCATGCTTGTAAAGAAGCTGTATGGTTGAAACGTTTGTGTTCTAATATTGGTTTTGATGCAGGTGAAATAAAAATTTTATGTGACAGTCAGAGTGCCATTTGTCTGGCAAAGAACCCAACTTTTCATGCCAGAACGAAACATATTGATGTACAACATCACTTTGTAAGAGATATGGTTGAGGATGGAAAGGTCAGTTTAGAAAAGGTTGATACTCTGAAGAATGTTGCAGATGCATTGATGAAGCCGGTGAGCACAGACAAGTTTAGGTGGTGTGCCAGTTCAATGGGCCTTAGTGCCCATGATTTTTAGTAAAATATTTTTTGTGTACTCTGGAGGTGCCTGAATGATCTTTGTCAAGTGGGAGATTGTTGGAAATATGTGTCTCAAACATTACAGGCTGAAACCTCCATTAGAGCCAAGTCGGTGTGACATCCTATTTGTCTGGCCGATTAGCAGTTTGTTTTATTTAGTTCTGAATAGGTCGCTGTGACTTATTATTGTCTTGCTGAAAGGGTACACTATGGAGTCTATCACTGTAACTTGGTGTATTCATTATGACCTCATAGCACTCGGGAGATCTTTGGCTGAAAGGCCATTCATTCGTGTATCAGCGAGACTCTTGGCGACTAGGGTTTCGGAGTGACTTCAACACTTGGGGAGAAGTCTCAGCAAATAGTGAATGTCTTACTGACAGGAATTCATATGTTGTCTTCATCGTAACAAAGAGTCTCGAAGAAAGGTCTTAGCGATAGATGGAAGTCATGCCGACAGGGACATACTTGGGATTTATCGATATAACACTAAGGTTTCGTTATGAAGTCTGGGCAATGAGCTAATGTCTTGTCGATAACCAATGGCTATTGGGGTAACTCTTGGTCTCGGGAAGACATCTTGGTGAATGTTGAAGGTTTCACCGACAGGAACATTTTTTGGGATCTTCGGTATAACTCTTGGCGACAGATGAAGCTTTCGAGTTAAGTCATAAAGCTCGGTAAGAAGTCCTAGCGACTTTGATGTGTCTCGCTAATGTTAAAGAATCTTTGATGTAACTTAATGATCTCGGGGAGATGTCTCGGCGATAAGCTCTTGTCCTGCCGACTATTCTTCAGAGTTCGTTATGACTTAATCTCCTCAGTATAATGTCACACCGAAAACTATGAGTTTGGGCGACAATAATACATGTGGAGATCGTCGGCGTGAGGTCCTGGTGAGATCGATATGTTATGCTTACATAATGTTTTCTACCTATAAATAGCCTATGAAATCTCTATCAAATGTAATACTATTTATAGAGAAAATTTGAGAGAAAAACACAAGTAGATTTTTGAAATGATGATCACCCATAACATGTTAGAAACCAAGATCTGAAATGCAAACCAGAAAAGCCTTCCACATAAGAGAAAATCAGAAAAAGCAAGAGCTTTGCAAAAGATGTGCAAAATATTATTCAGGAATTCATATTACTTGAGATGATTTCCTTTATAAAAGCAAGAATGCATAACCCTAATATTATCTTTAGCAACAAGATAGCTCAACAAGATAAGGATGAGAATAATTAAGGGTGATCCCACAATAGTGGTTTACAATTTTTGGCCAAACTGGACACTCATTTTTTTTTTCACACAATCTCCACATTCGGGCACCTATAGCGATTAAACCGTAAGGAATTTGAAGATAATGCAAACTAGAGTCTTGTAATATTTTGTCTAAAGATTCTAAAAATATTTTTTTCAATTTTTTTGCTATCAGATTGCACTTCTTTTTCCATCTCCCACAAAAATTGGTTTTTTTCAAAAAACAACATTTTAAAAAAGTGACGCACACCGTATAACGCATAACTTTTTTTCCTTGACAGATAAAATTCCAATTCTTTCAAATTTAGATTTATAACTCTGATATCTATTGCTTTCACTTGGTTAGATAGTTTTTTATCAAATATTTTTTTCTTTACTCAAGTTTCAAAGTCAAATCAATTACAATTCAGACATAACACAACCGTATAATGCATAACTTTTGCTGTATGTATCGAAATTCTTTTTTTTTCTTCTTTGGATCAAGGACTCCAAATATCTAGTGCACTCATATTTTTCAAAAAAAAAATTGATAATCTTCTATTTTTCCACATGTGTAGAACAAAGAGCTTCATTTTGGGCGAAAACCTATATTTAATAAAACCAAAAAGATAGATAATATAGTCAAAATGTACTAAAATTATATTTGTTGGATAGCTCGTTTTGAGGAGAACCTGATACTAGTTGGGTTTTTGAGATCTCGTCCATTTTCATTCTCAAATTGAGCTTCAAAGCACAAATTTTTTAGCAATTCTGGTGCCTTAGGAATCAAGGATGAAAAAAGAGTGGTTCGGCCGAACAAGTGTTTGGTCGAACAAATTAGAAATGTTCAGTCGAACAGGGGTTCGACCGAACCACTCACACATGGGATTAAAAAAAACAAATTAAATGGGTTCGATTGAACATTCGAAACATGTCCGGTCGAACACCTTGTTTTTAATATTAATATAGATCTTATTTATATTATTTTTAAATGATAACTTAAATTTGATGGCCATATGACCGTATTTAAAGATTTTTGTTGTAGAATACAATCAAAATTTTAAAAAGATTGTAAAAGGAGATATTTTGGATAAACTGTGAAAATTTATATAGAATTATAATGATATATAAGTTTGATTTATATATAATTTTACATACACTAAGGTATATCATAATGTTTTAAGGGCACCCTTGAATAGAT